>JASDQU010103992.1:347963-366060 GCA_032191745.1 Picea mariana | reverse complement strand
CAGAAGATTTCTTATTTCATTATAAAAAAACAAAAAATATATATATAATGAAATTATAAAAACCAAAAAAAACTTTAATACATGGGTTTTTTTTAAAAACAAAAAAAATTGGTGGGCGCAGAGGCCGCCACCTGGCTTTAATACACATGGTTTTGATTAAACAAAAGCTTTGGTGGGGCGGAGCACTTAGCCTTATATTAAAAACTCATTTTCTTGAACGCGCCAAATAGAGCAGACAGGATTCGACCTTGGGTCGCTTACTTGACAGCCCCGCGCCCTAACCACATGGGCTAGTGGTGGTAGTTACATGGAAACGGGCGATTTTTGTTTATGATTTGGACACCTGTTAGGAGGCGTGCTAAATAGGGGGCCAGCCCCTAGGACCAGCCCCATTTTGGCACAAGACCACGAGCCATAACCGTGGCTTTAACCCTTTGTTTGTGGATTGTTATGCACACGGTTTGCCAGGTGTTCACATTACATTGTTTAAACCATTAGATGCCACGGTTTGCTAATGGTTGGGCACGTTTTTGTGGTGGAGTCCACCTCTTTTGGCATTTTTCTATTTTTAGTGAGACTAACTCCCGCTATGCCGAATTTGGTGGAGTTTTTGGGGAAAAGAGAAGGGGAGTTAGTTATGGGGATATCTTTGGCTACAGGAAACCATTCTTCATGAATTTTTGGGGGATTTTGGGTCTCTTCGACCTTATGAAGCCATTGGCATAGGTTTCACAGCCATCTGAGGTCATTTGCAGGTGATTTTTCTTCGTGGAAGTTCCAGGAGCCATTAGGCCAAATCAGTTTGGGAGTTGCATTGGGAATTGTGCAGCCAGTGAATGTGGAACGCAGGTCATTCCTTAAGTTTCTCAGTAGTCTGAATCTATTTCTACTGCTTGTTTTTCCTGTTGAGGCATTCTTCTCATTGTTTAGCTTCAGGGAAGTTTTCAGGGCCACCAGGGCCATTTCAGTGCTTGAGCTGTTTGGAGGCTATGTTCATCCATTTTTGGTGATTCAAAAGCCTATGTCTGCTATTTTCGACCTTCTGAGTCTGATGGAAGAGGTTTCAGAACCAATTGAGGTCATCTTCCCCTCTAAATTCTCCATGCAAGATTAAAGGGCCACCAGGGTCAATTGGGGACAGTACTGTATAAGGTACATTTTCACTGTTTAGTGTTTGGGAAAGAGCATGTTCAGCTAATTCCTATCTTATGATTCTGTATTTACTGTCAGATCTGTCTTTTTAGACACTCATATTCTTGTATTATCCTTTGTAGCATTTTTAATACAAGAGGACAAGCCTAGTTTGGGAGGTTTGGTCCAGCAGATGTAGCCCAGAGGGGGTGAACTGCTTTATCATTTTGATGACTTTATTTTCTGAAGATGATATGCTAAAAAAAACTAATATAAAGTTTTAAACAACAAATATACATAACTTGCATTCACACATAATCACATATTCAGCTGCAGAAAGTTATTTGTCTTATTCCGCAAGACATCAAACTTCAAGTATGTGTATGTCAAAGACTTCTAAGGGTTTACTTCGTTATTTCTTTAGGCAGAGCCGGTAGAGGGCCAGGTAGCCTCTGGAACTCATCCTCTCTTTAGAGGTAACAGGTCCGGTGAATGCCCCTACAGTCTATCTCTGTATAAGAAATAAGAAGTTTTCACATTTTCAGAGGTCACTTGGAGTGTATAGATCACATTTGAAATTATGGGAAATGGATACCTTGCACGCTTAAACAAGTACATTCCATTTTCAGATCAGATGGTATCAGAGCACAGTTTATTTTGCTCATGTATTTGCCAATGATAGCTTGAGTTGTCTGTTGGTATTGATGCAAGTTTTGTGTTAAAGTTTGAAATCTTGCAAGTATGGAGGAAGATTTAAGCATTGATAGTTCTCCTACATCTTCCAAATCTAATTTCTTTGACAAAGAAATGTTTAATGCATTGTTAACCATGAAGGATATGGTACAAGAGTTGTGGAAAGATAGGGAAGAGAGCATTGTTCTTCAAGAGCAGTTGGTGGCCATGAAGGAGGAAAAAGAACAACTTTTTGAAAAGTTGCAGGAGATGGAGAAACAACTCCTTGAAGCAAAAGAAACCCTTACCAATTACATGCATGACCATGAGGTATGTAATGTTAGTTTGTCTTCAAATTCCTCTCAAGAAGAATGCTTTGGTGTTTTTAAAAATCACACAAAAGGAATAGGGTCCAAATTATTGTTAAAAATGGGCTATAAAGGTAAAGGGTTAGGCAAGCATGCACAAGGCATTGTTAAGCCTATTCTTATTGAAGAGAGACCTAAGTATTGTGGTCTTGGTTATGAACGAATTGATGAAACAAATTCAAAAGTTGAGGAAACAAATGAAAAAGTTTCAAACACAATTTTCGTTTCAAGTTCACCTCCTCAAGAAGGTTTTCAAGGTGAAAGTTCAAGAACTTTTGTTGAAAGTTCAAACTCTTCAGCATGCAAAACTTGTGTTCAAGATGAATGCAAATGTGTGAAACAAACAGGTTGTGACAGCCAGGAGGACAAGAACAGATTTGTTATTCTTCAAAAGAGAGCTTGTAACTCTTCCGATTCACCTCCTCAAAGTGACAAAAAAGGTGAATGTTCAAGGTATAAATCTGCCTATAACTCAGTTGCTTTTGATTATGTTAAGCATGATAAACCTGCATGTAACAATGGAAAAAGACCATGTACATATTGTTGTTTGTATAACCATCATGTTTCAAAATGTTGGAAGAGAATGTCCACTTTCAGGAAACTTTCCAAGCAAAGGCAACATAAAAAGAACATGCAAAAGATTTGCAGTCATTGTCAGAAGAGGGGTCATCTCGTTGACCAATGTTGGACATTGCATCCAACCTCTCATTCACAACACAAGAAGCAGTTGGATAAAAAGATTGACAAGAATGGAAGAGGAGATTCCATCATTGATGTGAGTCAAGATGATTCACAAGAAGACAACTTTCAGCAGAAGGATTCGCCATTGAGTTGGCTTGGTAAGAAATGGTTAGATTTCTTGAGTAAGTAAGGCTTGCATTCTTTCTGTATAGATGCACATTTCAGCCTTATCTTTTCATTTTGTTGAAGCTTGACAAGTTGCAGCAGTTTGTCATCATTTGGTAGAGGCAAGATTGCGTGTGAATGCATTTTATTTTGAATGCATACTTGGGTTATACCACCTCGTCAAGAACATGTAAAAGAGGGGTATGCTGTCCATTTTATTACAGCCACATATACTTTTCATATTCAGCTCTTATGCACCTACATGATTTGGGTTGAGTACCTATGTTTCTATAGGAAGGAGATTTGAAGAAGCTATGCACATGCATATGGTTTTGTGAGTGCATAAACAATGAACTTGATGATAGTCATCATGAAAGACTCATGATTGTCGCATGATTGTTTATCATGTTTTTAGACTTGTCATTTTGGAAGGTTGAGATGTTTCACATGAGTCTCGACTTGTGTCGATATTATCTTGACGACTATGTTGGGTCGTACATGGTTTTTGACTTGTGTTTAGTCGATTGTGTTGGATGGCTTGTAAGTCAATTTGGAGTACACTAAAATGCATTTCTTTGTTAAGGGAATGCAAATTGCAGGATGGAAAAGCTGAGTATGAGACTCACTCTATTGCAGCGAAAGTTATATTCATTTCAGATTTTAAAGTACATGTACATGTGATCGAGGATATTGTACTTATGATTGTACTTAAGAGAGAGTTGAAGGATAAAATGCATGTATGAGAATGATATGCATGAGCACAGGGATCATGATGATTCCCTTGTATTTTAAACATGTATGTGTGATTAACTTGAAGGGTTGATTACTTTGTTTTTAACCATGCATGTAATGTAATATTGACTTGGAAAAAGTTAATTTGATCTCCAAGATTGTAAAGAGGGGAAATGATGAAGTGTTTCATCTTTGTAAAAGCCTTCTCATTTGGGAGGCAACTCTTCTTCTGGAGCGGAGGTGCCATGGATGGGCATCGTGACAGTTGATAAGGAAGGACATTTTGGCATCAGTATGCTCTTTTGGCTGACCGGTAAAGGATATTTCTGTTCCTCAAGTGTTGTACAATTCAGTTCAAATATTCAGTAAGCTTTTGGGGACCAAAAGCCTTCTCATTTGGGAGGTGTGATCAGGAGCTCAGGACCAAGTGTCGTAAAATTGCTCAAAATTGCAATTGCTCAGAAATGGTTGAAGTTGGAACGACTGGATAGGTCTCGTCGATACGATCCTATTGGCGTGAACGGCACGCAAAAACGACTCTGCATGACAAAGTTATACCAGTCAGAAGATTTCTTATTTCATTATAAAAAAACAAAAAAAAAACATATAATGAAATTATAAAAACCAAAAAAAACTTTAATACATGGGTTTTTTTTAAAAACAAAAAAAATTGGTGGGCGCAAAGGCCACCACTTGGCTTTAATACACATGGTTTTGATTAAACAAAACCTTTGGTGGGGCAGAGCACTTAGCCTTATATTAAAAACTCATTTTTTTGAACGTGCCAAATAGAGCAGACAGGATTCGACCTTGGGTCGCTTACTTGACAGCCCCGCGCCCTAACCACACGGGATAGCGGTGGTAGTTACATGGAAACGGGTGATTTTTGTTTATGATTTGGACACCTATTAGGAGGCGTGCTAAATAGGGGGCCAGCCCCTAGGACCAACCCCATTTTGGCACAAGACAACGGGCCATAACCGTGGCTTTAACCCTTTGTTTGTGGATTGTTATGTGCACGGTTTGCCAGGTGTTCACATTACATTGTTTAAACCATTAGATGCCACGGTTTGCTAACGTTTGGGTGCTTTCTTGGGGTGGAGTCCGCCTCTTTTGGCATTTTTCTATTTTTAGTGAGACTAACTCCCGCTATGCCGAATTTGGTGGAGTTTTTGGGGAAAAGAGAAGGGGAGTTAGTTATGGGGATATCTTTGGCTACAGGAAACCATTCTTCACGAAATTTTGGGGGATTTTGGGTCTCTTCAACCTTATGAAGCCATTGGAACATGTTTCACAGCCATCTGAGGTCATTTGCAGGTGATTTTTCTTCGTGGAAGTTCTAGGAGCCACTAGGGCCAAATCAGTTTGGGAGTTGCATTGGGAATTGTGCAGCCAGTGAATGTGGAACGAAGGTCATTCCTGAATTTTCTCAGCAGTATGAATCTATTTCTAAAGCTCATTTTTCCTATTGAGGCATTCTTCTCATTGTTTAGCTTCAGGGAAGTTTTCAGGGCCACCAGGGCCATTTCAGTGCTTGAGCTGTTTGGAGGCTATGTTCATCCATTTTTGGTGATTCAAAAGCCTATGTCTGCTATTTTGGACCTTCTGAGTCTGATGGAAAAGGTTTGAGAACCAATTGAGGTCATCTTGCCCTCGAAATTCTCCATGCAATATTAAAGGGCCACCAGGGTCAATTGGGGACAGTACTGTATAAGGTACATTTTCACTGTTTAGTGTTTGGGAAAGAGCATGTTCAGCTAATTCCTATCTTCTGATTCTATATTTACAGTCAGATATGTCTTTCGAGAACTCATATTCTTGTATTATCCTTTGTAGCATTTTTAATACAAGAGGACAAGCCTAGTTTGGGAGGTTTGGTCCAGCAGATGTAGCCCAGAGGGGGTGAATTGCTTTATCATTTTGATGAATTTATTTTCTGAAGATGATATGCTAAAAAAAACTAATATAAAGTGTTAAACAACGAATATACATAACTTGCATTCACACATAATCACATATTCAGCTGCAGAAAGCTATTTGTCTTATTCCGCAAGACATCAAACTTCAAGTATGTGTATGTCAAAGACTTCTAAGTGTTTACTTTGTTATTTCTTTAGACAGAGCCGCTAGAGGGCCAGGTAGCCTCTGGAACTCATCCTCTCTTTAGAGGTGACAGGTCCGGTGAATTCCCCTACAGTCTATCTCTGTATAAGAAATAAGAAGTTTTCACATTTTCAGAGGTCACTTGGAGTGTATAGCTCACATTTGAAATTATGGGAAATGGATACCTTGCACCCTTAAACAAGTACATTGCATTTTCAGATCATCCACCCTTAGAAACAAGGATGGAGGGGGCCTTCATATGGGAACATTACCTTTCAACCAACAAACTTTCCCACCTACCCACAATACCCTTCCAATATCTCTTAGTTGATACTGGGATTTAATCCACCTGCTCTCCCTCCACGTCCACAGCTGCAACAACAACTTACATTGTCTATGACCCCAAATTTACATCAAAAAATGCAAACTGCACCTATCACAAACCCTCCTCAAGCTACCCCTATTCCTCCACAACCCATTCCTAATCCAAACAATAGACCTACACAACCTGTACACAATATTGAAGTACAAACCTTCCCCACTTATGTGATAACTCCTACTTCATTTAATGGAATTAAATTAAGATCAGGGAGGGTTTTGAATAAACCAAATCCTATTGTGGTTATTCAAGAACAAGAACAAGTAGATAACCAAGCAGTTCAATAAGAATAAAAAATCGATAACCAATCAGATGAATAAAGACACACCCCTATACAATAGGAAATTCCCCCTCACACTCCTCACCCATCAGAAACACCTTATAAAACTAATCCTCCCCCTTATCTAGAAAGGTTACTTGTGAAGAAATCTGAGGTACCTCTAGGGCATGATATAGAGACTAAACTTAGAAACATATGTGTAAATATTCCCCTACTTCAAGCCATCAAGGACATTCCTATTTATGCTAAGATTGTAAGGGATATTTGCATTAAAAACCCAGGCAGAAAGAGGAAGGAGCCTCCTGTTATATAGGTGGTTGGACAATTATCATAATTTATATCAGAAATGTCATCTAAATATAATGATCCAGAAAATTCAGTGGTGGTCATAGAGATTAATGGTTTTTCTTTTCCAAACACACTTATTGATCTAGGAGAAGCAATAAATGTTATGACGGTTGAAACCATGAAAACACTGCAACTAAATCACCTAATACCAATGCAAACTTTGTTGGAATAAGGATACAAATCAGTTATCAGTCCAACAGGAAGTATAAATGATGTAACAGTCACTTTGGCCTCTTGGGAGTACTTGGTGGATTTGTTAGTGATTCATCCTAAATGATTTGTTAGTGATTCATCCTAAATCCTCCAAACCAGGATATCTAGTGGTTCGTGGACGACCTTGGTTGGCCATTGCTGATGCGTTTATTAGTTGTCAGTCTGGAGAGATGACAATCTCTAATGGCATCCAAAGTCAAAATATTATTCTCTTTCCTCCTTCTCAACCAACCACCGAAGTTCCTTTCCGGTTGGAGAATCCCTATGGGGAGGAGGACTGTACTCAACCATTTTTAGCACTCGAGCAAGTAAAAGGAGTTCAAGAGAAAACTAAAGAAAAGATCTTAATCCTATTTTTGGTTGATATCGAATGCATTAAATACCCTCAATCTTTTCCAGGTTATACACATATTTTCAGTTCTAAATTTCAAGAAATCTGGCACCCCTCCACCTCTACAGTGTCTACCATTTCACAAATAAATAAAGGGAAAGAATCAGTTGTCTAGACTGTTGAAATTAGTCCTGGAAAATCCTTGTATATCAATCCTAGCTTAGAAACATATCAACAACAAAAATTGATTCAAATGATTCAAGGACAATCTGGTGCTTTTTCATGGGATTACTCCGACAGGAAAGGGATTCACCCAGACACTTGTATGCACCATATTTACATAGATGACCAAATCATACTTGTTAGGAAACCCCAAAGAAGAATGAATCCAACCTTAAAAGACATAGTGAAGGAAGAACTTCAAAAACTCTTGCACGCCAATTTTATTTACCCTATTTTGGATAGCAAGTGGGTATCCCCATTAGTTATTATCCCTAATAAAAATGGTAAATGGAGGATTTGTGTGGATTTTAGAGAATTGAACAAGGATACCTAGAAGGATTACTTTCCTTTTCCTTTCATAGACCAGGTCTTGGACACTTTGTTTGGGAAGAGGTATTTTTATTTCTTGGATGGGTTTAGTGGTTACAATCAGATCCAAATTTTACCAGAAGATCAAGACAAAACCACATTTACTTGCCCATGGGGTACCTATGCTTATAGAGCTCTTCCTTTTTGTTTATGTAATGCCCCTGCCACCTTTCAAAGGGTTGTCCTGGCCATTTTCTCAGATTTGACCCATGACTGTGTAGAAGTCTACATGGATGACTTCACAATATATGGGGATGATTTCCAACAAGCCTTGGACAATTTGGAAAAAGTATTGATCAAGTATAAAGAGACCAACCTTTCCCCCAGTCATGAAAAATCTAGAATGATGTCCATTGAAGGAATTGTTTTAGGCCATCACATCTCTGGTGTTGAAAAGTCAACAAGAAACATGTGTCTAATTTACTTTTCCCTTAAATAAATTGGACAATAAATATTAATCTATTATCTCATAATTACTTGAAATAATTAACTGAAATGGAAAATCAATTAACTATAGGAAATTTGAGTTCAAAGGTTGACTAGTAAGACATGGAGGTGACTTGAAGTTGTAACAAAGTTATAAGTGTAGTTATGAGAGTTTTGAAGTAGTTTAATTCAGTTAAGTGAGTTAAGCCCAGTTGTACTAGTTGTAACTGAACTTACACTAGTGAGAGTTCAGTGAATTAATTATTAATTAATTCAAATAAGTGAACTCACATGCAACTGAAGATTCACCACGGTTAACTACATGCATGTCAGATCCAGTGGAGACCCGGTTGAGATAATAGGTGAAAGGGACAGTTTGGCTATTAGTTGTGATTTGAGTGAAGTGCACTCATGAAATCACACATGCAGTGGATATTCTTATGAGCATGTGCAAACTAGGAAATTCAAATTCATTGTGAGAATTCTAAGTGCAGGGATTGCGCAGAGGAGGCAGGTTGTTTGGAGACAAAAAATGACACATGTATTTGCTGATTTTTGTATGACAATGTGAGACGATTGTATTGTACTGAGAGATCTTGGATTAGAGTTTTGTATGAGATTGTTTCATGATCCATGATATACATAATATATGATAGTGGGGTTTTTAGCTTTACGCTTTCCTAAAAGAACTTTTGTTTTATGTGTTCTTGATATTTCACTTTTTGATTGTGGTTTAATTTCTGCAAGATTATTAGTAGAAGTGATTCTATATTTAACAGTGGCATATAATTGTTAGATCAGGAGAATCGCAGGAAATACTTAATTTGTATTGAAAATATTTACATGGTATCAGAGCCACGGAGCCACGGAAGTAAGGTGCGAAAATAATAGTATTTTCGTAGGTCCCATCTCTGGTAGGGTGCAGACCTTAGTACTGAAAACTTCACGCATTTCTGAGTGCAAAAATTCTCGCACCCTACTCAAAGGAGAGGTGCGAACTTCATTAAAGAATCTCGCAGGCTACTCAAAGGAGAGGTGCGAACCTCCCTCATCCCACTGTGTATTACAGTGCGAACTCCCTCCAAGAGTTTGCAAGCTAGACACAGGTGAGGTGTGAACTTCCCTTAGGCTAGACACAAGTGAGGTGTGAACCTCCCAGGGAAAGAGGGATTGCAACAATTGAGTTTGTGGTTGGATAAAATTCAAATTTCAGAAGGACTTTCTTGGTGCTACAGTTGATTCAAGATCGAAATGTCTTTCAATAAATTGAGGTTGGAGTATGCACTCAAGGGCAGCTTGAACTACATTGCTTGGAAGGACATGATGAAAGCAGTACTCGAAGACAATGGCTTGAAGGAATACATTGACAAAGATGTTCCTAATCTGGATGCAACATACACTGCAAATTTTGATGCATGGAAAAAGAAAGTGGCAAAGGCGAGGAGGATTCTATTGGAGGGAGTACGAGACCACATTGTCTCAAGTCTCCATGGGAAAGCCACACCACATGCAATGTGGAAGGTTTTAACGAATCTGTTGCAAAACAACAACGACCATAGGAAATTGGCGCTCAAAGATAAACTCAGGAAGATCAAGATGGAAAAGGGCGACTCCATTCCAAAATATCTCACGAAGTTTGTCCAATGTCAGGATGAGCTTGGAAGTATGGGAATAAAAGTCACTACTAATGATTTGGTGAGCTTGGCTCTCCTAGGACTTCCCAAGAGTTGGCACAGTTATCAAGACTCTGTCAATGGAAGGGAAAAATTGCTAGATTGGGAATGACTATGGTCGGATCTAGTGCAAGAGGAGTTCAGGTAGAACACTAGAGATGGATCTTCATCAAAGAGTGATGATGAAGAGGATTGTGCTTTGAATTCCAAGGCAAGGAAAGGAAAAGGGAAGAAATTCCATTCAAAATCCGAGTCTAAATTCAAGAAGTTGGATTTGTCCAAAGTGAAGTGTTTTCACTGTCACAAACATGGGCATCTTGCTACTAACTGTATGCAGAAGAGGAAGAACAAGACGGTTGCTGGAGCTACAACTGGCGAGGCTCTTCTCTTGCAATTTGAACTTGACTTCTCTTTGATTGCATGCATGGATTCAAGTGCATCGGGATCGGTGTGGTATTTGGATAGTGGCACTTCCTACCACATGACGAGAGATAAAGAGTCTTTCAGTGACTCAGAGGAGAAAGATCTCAGAATGAATATTGAGATGGGCGATGATGGACGATACAGTGTGACTGGTATTGGTACCATTACCTTTTAGAGGGATTCATATAAACCATTTCAATTGAAAAATGTTATGCATGTTCCAGGTTTGAAGAAAAACTTGGTTTCAGATGCAATGTTGGAGGACAGAGGCTATGATGTTGTTTTCAGTGATGGAAAAGCTTTCCTGCAACATAAAGAAATGGGTCATGTCAAGAATATAGGGATTCAAGTTAAGAATGTCCACATGCTGGAGGTAGATGGCTGTGGTGCCATGATGGGCAAGACAGAAAAAGTGGTGAGCCAGGATGAGGGCGAATTATGGCACAGGCGATTAGGCCATCTTCATCATGGAGCCTTGAAGATCATGCAACAAATATCTACTGGACTTCTAATGGGAACACTTGCTCAGTTAGACCAATGCAAGTGTTTCAACCTGGGGAAGTATGTAAAGTCCACTTTTCATGAAAAGGAGAACTGTGCTTCGGTGATCCTGGAGAGAATTCACACAGACATGTGTGGACCATTCTCGGTTGATTCAACAACAAAACATAGGTATTATTTTATTTTTGTTGATGAATTTTCTCGTAAATGCTGGATATTCTTCATGCAGAAGAAGGATTAAACATTCTCAAAGTTATGTGAGTTTAAAGCATTGGTAGAGAAAGAGTCGGGGAAGCAAGTGAAGGCTCTAAGAAGCGATAATGGTGGAGAATACATCTCTAACGAATTAAATAACTTCTACATCAGAGAAGGAATTTGAAGAGAACTCATAGTGCCTCATAAACCACAACAAAATGGGGTCACGGAGAGAAAGAACAGAACGATCGTGGGTGCTGCACAAGCGATGTTGCATGATCAAGGCGTACCAATTAATTTGTGGGAAGAAGCATGCAATACTGCAGTGTATGTGAAAAATCATTGTCCTCATAGAGTACTTGGCATGAGTACACCTGAAGAAGCTTTCATTGGTAAGAAACCTAATGTTTCTCATTTTAAAATTTTTGGCTCATCTGTTTATGTGCATGTGACCAAGGATTCCAGGAAGAAGCTAGAACCAACTGCTGAAGTTGGGATATTTGTGGGGTACACAGAAACACCCCATAATTACCGTGTGTATTTTTTGAATAGTAATATGACTGTTATGTGACATGATATAAAATTCGATGAGGGGAAAGCCATGCGGTTGTCGCTTGAGAGAGCTCTAGACTTGCATGCAGAAGAGGAACTGCTAGTTCCCAAAGATGAGTCTCAATATGTGGATCAACCACATGAGGAGGTTCATGGAGTGGATGAAACCACTCAAGTAGAGACATCCATCAGAAATGGTAGAAAGTGCACCATGGAAGCTGATAGATTGAGACTAGATGTTGCACAGAATGTAGGAGCCCCTACTTCACAGTGCAGATAGAGATAGTCTCCTGATCAATTTGTTGGATACATGGCTCTCATGAGAAAATGTATTGTGAATGAACCATCTTCCTTTCAGGAAGCAATGCAGGATCCCACTTGGGTTGATGCTATGGTAGAGGAGTATGACTCCATTGTAAAAAATAGTGCATGGGAAATTGTCCCAAGACCGGTCGACAAATCAATGGTAGGTTCAAGATGGATCTACAAGGTAAAGCAAGCTGCTGATGGGAGTGTGGAGAAATACAAGGCCAGGTTTGTGGCCCGAGGCTTCTCATAGATCGAGGGAATAGATTATGATGATACCTTTGCACCTATCGCAAGGTACTCTTCCATAAGATCCATCCTTGCACTCTTAGTGTAGATGGGTTGGCACATTCATTAGATGGATGTAAAAACTGCGTTCCTCAATGAGATCATTGAGGAAGAAGTGTACATTGAACAACCAGAAGGTTTTGAGACCTTTGACAGGGAGTCACATGTGTGTAGACTCAAGAGATAACTGTATGGGCTTAAGCAAGCACCCCATGCTTAGTACACTCAGATAGACAACTATTTCACCGAATTGGGCTTCACCAAAAGTGAAGCGGATGCAAACATTTACCAAATTTTGGTGGAGGGTAATCTCTTAATCATTGTTCTTTATGTTGATGATTTAATACTGACTGGTGATGAACAATTGATACACTCATGCAAGGATGACCTTGCAAAGGAGTTTGAGATGAAGGATTTGGGCCTTCTTCATTATTTCCTTGGATTGGAAATATGTCAGTGAGATGGTGAACTTTTTGTGTCTCAAGGCAAGTATGCAAGGGAGATACTAGGTAAGTTTCACATGGAGGGATGCAAACCCATGGATACTCCTCTTCCAGGAAACTGGAGGAAAGAGGATGCTACTTCTGGAGAGGTAGTGGATGCTATTGTCTATCAACAGTTAGTAGGTTCGCTAATGTATTTAGTGAACACGAGACTGAACATTTTCTATGCGGTTAACTAGCTAAGTCAAGTGATCGTTAAGCCTACCAAACTCTTTTGGAAGGTAGGTAAGCATGTCCTGAGATATTTGAAGGGCACATCTGAGTATGGATTATGGTACAGACAGACGAATGAGTTGAAGTTGCATGGCTTCATGAATGCAGATTGGGCAGGAAGACTAAAGGACATAAAGAGCACATCAGGGGGGATCTTTAGTATCATATCTACAACTATTTCTTGGTACAATAGGAAACAAAGATCTGTGGCACTTAGTTCAGCGGAAGCGGAATACATGGCAGCAAGTCAAGCTGCATGTGAGGCTATCTAGATGAGAAAGATCTTGGTTGGTTTGTTTGGTTCTCATTTAGATCTAATAGTGATTCATTGTGATAATCAGAGTTTCATTAAACTCTCTATTAATCATGTGTTTCATGATAGATCTAAGCATATAGATATCCAGTATCATCATCTTAGAGATTGTGTGCAGCGGAAGATCATGTTGCTTCAATACATTCCTATGGAAGATCAGGATGCAAACATTCTGATGAAGGCACTAACCAGGAGAAAATTCGAATATCATAGAGATAGGATTGGGGTGAAGGATAATCCCTTTCTTGTTGAGAGGGAGTGTCGAAAAGTCAACAAGAAACATGTGTCTAATTTACTTTTCCCTTAAATAAATTGGACAATAAATATTAATTTATTATCTCATAATTACTTGAAATAATTAAATGAAATGGAAAATCAGTTAACTATAGGAAATTTGAGTTCAAAGGTTGACTGGTAAGACATGGAGGTGACTTGAAGTTGTAACAGAGTTATAAGTGTAGTTATGAGAGTTGTGAAGTAGTTTAACTCAGTTAAGTGAGTTAAGCCCAATTGGACTAGTTGTAACTGAAATTACACTAGTGAGAGTTCAGTGAATTAATTATTAATTAATTCAAATTAGTAAACTCACATGCAACTGAAGATTCACCATAGTTAACTACATGCATGTCAGATCCAGTGGAGACCCAGTTGAGATAACAGCTGAAAGGGACAGTTTGGCTATCAGTTGTGTTTTGAGTGAAGTGCACTCGTGCAATCACACATCCAGTGGATATGCTTACGAGCATGTGCAAACTAGGAAATTTGAATTCATTGTGAGAATTCTAATTGCAGGGATTGTGCAAAGGAGGTAGGTTGTCTGGAGACAGAAATTGGCACATGTATTTGTTGATTTTTGTATGATAGTGTGAGACAATTGTATTGTACTAAGAGATATTGGATTAGAGTTTTGTATGAGATTGTTTCATGGTCCATGATATACATAATATATGATAGTGGGGTTTTTATCTTTACGCTTTCTCGGAATGGTCCTTCATTATAATAAAATCACATGTTCTCTTCCATAGCAACAGAAAATGGCAGCAATTTCTACAAAATGCAGCCTACAAACTTCCAGTCTATAGAATACGCCACCAAGTACCTTATCCAATTCTCATTGAGTACTGGAATAATTTTTTTTGGTGATATGGTACTGGATAACATATCTGTGTTGTTTTGGTACTGCAACAATATTCATCTTTGTGTTCATCTAGTACTGGGAAAATCTCTGTGTTGTTTCAGTACTGCAACAATATTCACCCTTGTGTTCATCTGGTACTAAGGGATAAGGTCGGTGTTGTTCTGGTACAACAACAATATTCACCCCTGTGTTCATCCGATACTAAGGGAGAAGGTATGTGTTGGTCCAGTACTACAACAATTTTCTGCAGTGGTCTAGTAATAAGCAATGGTCCTGTACTAAGCTGTGATCTGGTACTGGTGATTATTTTTGGTAATTATTATTCTATGCTCAAAGGTTTTTGCTTGATACAAATGTTTCAGGTAATAAGAGGTATAATCTCATTATTTTATCTCGTTCTATTAAATAATCATAATAATTATGTATTAAACCCGTGATTACTCTCATGCATTCTCCTTTCCTCAATTATGGCATGTTCCCTACCATGAACTTCTGCATGTCCTCGTATATATTTCCTGCTATAGAAATCATTCATATACACTCAAAGATTTTGATGGGATGGTCATAATATGTTGAGAATACGAGTTAATTATACCTTTAACAGGACCAATTCCATCCTCAAACAATCTGGTCAATTTTTTTTTGTTCATATGGTGAGGAAACATCATAGTGCCATGATCCAACATCGCTCCGTGTGAATGATTTATTTAAACCACGTCTTAATGCATGTCAAACCATGATTCCTTTCCAGTCACGGTGACGTCAAACAACTACATACTTGTGAATTTCGGTCACACCGACCACATCTCATGTAATCATTTCCCAACATTATCGTGAACATGATCTGACACAAAAATCCATACGATCCTCTAAGTTATTCATGGATATGACTTATCTTACCTCGCCATAATTACCATGGGTTTGACCGTTGTAAGCCAAATTCTAACTTATAAATTCTCCTTTGGATGGATTCACCATCCAGATGAGCATTATTTACCCATTGTTTTGGTCATACCATCTCCATTCACACTGTTCTTTGTCCCTTCATACTATTTTCATACTCTTTGCCCTTCTGATACTCTATCGTGGGATTCTCTGTTCCAGTACTAAACCCTCATTCTTTGTTCCATTGCCTCATATGCTTTGATAATTTCTTTTAAGTCAGCATGGGAGTTGATAGACATGAACCAGTGTTCCAATTATACAGGGAGAAGTAGGAATACCAAGCTTGTAGGGAGAAATTTTAGCAGGTTGGCTGGGTTTCATTTTTGGAAAAATTCAAAGGATATCATGAGGGGGTATTTCTTGATTTTTCTCAGACCTATGACAACGAGAGTGCCCAATTTGGGGAGATGAGATTAACAATTTTAGAGGCCACCATATCGGAAGCTACAGGCTTGCCTTCCTCTGGAGAGAAATATTTTAAGGTGGTGATCGTCGATAGAAATCTTTGTCAAAATTTTCTAAGGCTGGAGCATCAGGATACCGACTAGACCAAAGGTATTCCCTGAAGATGTATTAAGGAAGATTATTGGACAATGATCATCATCCTACAGAGGTTTCTCACTTGTGAATGGAGTTATGTCACGACCTTCTTATATCATTTAAAACTTTTTTCACATTTTTAATGGGGGCCACAAATTGACTTTCCCCATTTCCTCTAGATGAGTCTAAACAAAATGGTGAGAGGAGTTAAATCAACATCTAATAAACATAAAACTAGTATCCATCACCATGGCTTAATGAAATTATTGGTTGTCCATGCATTGAGAAAACAAGTAGTTGGAAACAAATCCTTCAACAAAATTTTTCTCAAGAGGGAGTTTCTAAATCTATAGAAGAACATGAAATAAAGGCATGTAGTGAGGGGTCCAGTAGAAATACAAAGGAAAGGAAAAGCAAAGGGAATAAGTTAGAGTATGAATAATTTGTTGTTACACCTATTTCATCCCAACCTGTTGATAGATTGGACAAGAATAAGTCTGTTATGATAGAGGACCCTGTTGCATCCAAGAAAAAGAGGACTTCCCAATCTCAAAAACCAATTCCATCCCTGGTCCCTGAAATTAAATTACCACGCAGTAAGAGACAACAAAGAAATAACTTTGGGCAAGGTGAACTCTTAGATAGTGCCCTTGAGGAAACTATTGAATTATCACTGGAGCCATTTAGAAATTTATAGGGGGGCCATGAAATAAATATTCGAAGCAGGAAAAAGTTTCAAAAGAAGGATGTGCTGGAAGAACAAATCCCAGAGGAGCCTACTACATCCAGGAAGGAGAGGTCCTCCCAATCTAAGGAACCAAGTCCAGCCGTGATCCCTAAAATTCAATTGCCATGAAGTGAGAGGTGAAAAAGGAAGAAATATGGTCAACATGAAGTTTCATATGAGACCCCTAAGGAAACTACTAATTTTCCTCAAGAGACAGTTAGTAAGTTGGAAAAGACCCCCGAGGAAACTATTAAGTTTCCTCATGATCCAGTTAGTGAGTTGGAGAAGACTCTTGAAGTGGAAACTAGAAGTAAAGGGAAGCTTAAAATGAGGAAGGTACAAAAGAAGAAAATCCTAGAGCCTACACCTCAGTCCTCCAGAGTGAAAACGAGGAGTGTTCAGTAAGAACAAACTCCAGAACCTACACCTCAGTACTCTAAGGTGAAAAAAAAATATGTGCAGGAGAAACGGGTCCCAATATCTACATTTGCTACTAAAAAAAAGAAGAGAAAGTTGTTTGAAGAAATTTCTACTCCTGTTAGTAAACTTAAGGATTGTTGATTAAGGTTGGTTGTCATCAATGTCAACCCTTGAAGAAAGCCCCGTAGCACAAAGGCTTGGGTAATGGACCCAATATTGTTTGATGTAAATATGACTCATTATTGTTTTTTCATGGTTGATAAGAAGTAAATATGGATGAACTCCAAAGTGGTACCCTTATGATGAAAGCCCTCACGGGAAGATGCTCTGTGGAGTAAGAGAACCCATGCTTAATTGTGGAATAATGAGATGAAGGAAAGTGATTTTGTCAAGGAAACTATCCTAGATGGATAGTTCTTGTCATTTCATTTCTAGTGGTATGTGGAACGTCACATAATTCCTCACGGTTAGAGAGTTATGGCCATGAGAAGTTGGAGACCCCAGGATTGGGTAATGGACCCAAGTTTGTTTGATGGGTAATGGTATGAGTTATGATATATTTTCAGATAATACTATTCTATATCTGTAGTACATGTCATTCCATTTCTGGTGGTATGTAGAACGTCACATAACTCCTCACAGTTTGAGAGTTATGGCCTTACAAAGTTGGAGGACCCTCATATGTCATCTAGAAGCCCCAAAAGGGCAAAGTAGTCAAAGTGGTTTAAGAGATTTTAAAAGGTAAATAATAAAGTGAAGTGATGAGTGTATTATAATTCAAAGTGAATATAAAATAAATTATTTCAATAATAAATTTAATGGATAAATTAGAAGTGGACCCAACCCTAAAATAAGGAAAGTGGGCCAAGTGACCTAGAAGATGTTTTTAAGGAAGCTACTTGGAGAGTATAAATAAGAGGCAAGGCTCTCTCATTTGAAT
>JASDQU010103992.1:313582-344090 GCA_032191745.1 Picea mariana | reverse complement strand
TTGATTACAGGTTGGTGCAGGGTTGATGCACTTGTTTATGGTACAGGTTGATTACAGGTTGAGGTACAGGTTGATGCATGGTTGACGCATGGTTCATATTTATTGGTACATATTTACAGTGGTATATCTCACAGTGATAATGTGACAGTTGTTCCATCATTCTACTTATACTTCAGGGTGGCAGGATGGGGCAAGGACAGGTGCTTGTAGCCACCTTCCGGTTGTATCTGGAGAACATTGGGGGTTGTAGCCTCCTTCTGGTTGTAGCCAAAGAATTTGGGAGTTGGAGATTCCCTCAAGTTGTAGCCTGAGAAAGTTATGCAGAAACAATCAAAGGGGATAAAAATATATACAAGGAAGATTACAGGGACACTCCTCCACCGAGAAGATTCAGATTTCAGAATCAACAACAGATAGATAGGCCTCAAGAAGAAGAAGGATTCATAAGACCACCTCCTTTCATAAGATCTTCAACTACCAGGTATCAAACTATATTTTTTGGTTTATGTTATTCTTGTAATAATTTTGGACATAAAGTTGTAAATTGCAGAGCTAACAACATAAACAATAACTACTTTGAGAGCCATACACAGGGGTTATTCAAGAAGACCTAGTGAAACACAAAGAAGAAGTTGAACAGGTTTGAATCCTTGAGCACTGAAGTGGAATGTTACAAATGTAAAAATTTTGGACACATGGCCAAAAATTGTAGAATGACAGTCCCTCCTAAAGAACCTCAACAGAGTCACAAACAAGAACCTCGGAAAATGACAGGGATAAGAAAGCAAGATCAGTATAGCAATGAAGAATGTACAGTCACTCTACAAGATAATCAGAAGAAACGTGGTTGGTATGTTGATAGTGGATGTTCAAAGCACATGACAGGTGATACAGACAAGTTTATTACATTATGAAAGGAAAGAGATGGATCAGTCTCCTTTGGAAATGATGATTCATCCAAAATCATTGGAAAATGCACAATCCGAATAGGGAACAAGAATGAAAAGGAAAAAAATGTTCTACTAGTAGAAGATATGAAACATAATCTTTTAAGTGTGATTCAAATGTGTGACCAAGGTCATAAAGTTACTTTCGATTCACAAAAGTGTGAGATAAGGAAAGAAGGTTCACGGAAATTGGTCGCTACAACTGTAAGAACTTCAAGCAACATATATGTGTTAAGAGAAATTGGAAATGAAAAGTCTTGTCTAAGAAAAGAAGATGAAAGTTGGCTATGGCACAAAAGAATGGGTCACATTCATTTTGATAACCTTTTCAAAGTCAACAAAAGATAAGTAGTCAGAGAAATGCCCCAGATCACAAAACCAACCAACACTTTATGCAAGCATTGCCAACAAGGAAAGAAAATAAAGACCAGGTTCAAATCAAAGGAATATTCAACAACAAAACCACTAGAAATTGTGCATATTGACCCAGTTGGACCAACTACTGCAAAAGTCTTAAAATATGAGAGATACTTTATGTTATTAGTTGATGATTATACAAGAATGACTACAGTTTTCTTTCTCAAGAACAAATGAGAAGCTTTTGAAAATTTCAAGATCTACAAGGAAATGGTTTAAAATGAGATGGATTCAAGAATCAAATGTTTAAGATTGGATAATGAAGGAGAATTCACCTCAAAGAAATTTATGGACTACTGCAGCAATCATGAAATAAAAAGGCAATTTGTCATCGCTAGGACACCTCAACAGAATGGATTTGTTGAAAGAAAGAACAGGACAGTACAAGAAATGGCTCTAACAATGATAATGGATTCAAAGTTGACAGATATTTTTTGGACACAGGCAGTGCATACAACAATTCACATTCNACTGCAGAAATCATGGAATAAAAAGACAATTCTCCGTCGCTAGGACACCTCAACAGAATGGAGTTGTTGAAAGAAAGAACAAGATAGTACAAGAAATGGCTCGAACAATGATAATGGATTTAAATTTGACAGATATTTTTTGGACACAGGCAGTGCATACAACAATTCACATTCAAAACAAAGTAATGCTCAGAAACAACACTGATAAAACTCCCTACGAGCTATGGAAAGGAAGACCAACAAATGTGAAGCACTTCAGAGTTTTTGGAAGCAAATGCTACATCAAAAGAGAAGATGGCAGAATGGGAAACTTTGACTCTCGTGTGGACAAAGGAATACTTGTTGGTTACTCAAGTACAAGGAAAGCATACAAGTTTTACAATATAAGATTAAACAAACTTGTGGAAAGCATCAACATAACAATTGATGAAACAGGCAGACCAGAATCAAAGGAAGAAGAAAACAAATCAATGAAACAACTTCTTGAAGAAGAAGATGAAAAAGAAGAAGAGGAAGATGAATATGAAGAGAATCCGATATAAGTATAAGAGCAATTTCAACAAGTATCTCCAAAGACATCTAGCAAACGAGTATAGAAGAATCATCCTTCAGATTAGATTATTGGAAACAAAGATGCAGGAGTTGAGACTAGAAGAAAATTCGTTCACCAGAACAAACACACCTAGCACTCTTATCTACAATTGAACCAAACTATTTTGAAGAAGCCAGCAAGGATGAATTTTGGAATAAGGCCATGGGTTAAGAATTGGATCAAATAGAGAAAAATGACACTTGGGAATTGGTTCCAAGACCAAAGAATAAGAATGTGATCGGCACAAAATGGGTTTTCATGAATAAATTGAATGAATATGGACAGGTTACAAGGAACAAAGCTAGATTGATATGTAAAGGATATGCATAGATTGAAGGAATCGATTTTGAAGAGACATTTTCCCCAGTTGCCAGAATTGAAGCAATCCATTTTCTTTTAGCTTATGCATGCTCCAAAAATGTTAAAGTATATCAGATGGATGTAAAATCAACTTTTCTGAATGGGGAACTTGAAGAAGAAGTCTACATTGAAAAACCAGAAGGATTTCAATTGTTAGAGAACACAGACTATGTGTGTAAATTAAAGAAGGCCTTGTAGGTATAAAACAGGCTCCTAGAGCATGGTACTCTAGACTGGATAAGTATCTACAGTAGGCAAGGTTCAGAAAAGGAAGTGGAGACAACAACCTCTACATCAAGGTAAGTCAAGGTAATATTTTATTAATTGAAGTTTATGTTGATGATATTATTTTTGGTAGTGATGATGACAGGTTAATCCAAAAATTTGCAAAAGACATGCAGAATGAATTTGAAATGTCGTTACTTGGAGAACTATCCTTCTTTCTGGGACTTCAAATATGTCAAAGAAACCAAGGAATTTTTATTTCTCAAACCATTTATATCAGAGAAATGCTAAAGAGGTTCGGAATGGAAGATTGCAAACCAGTTATCACTCCCATGCAAACCAGTTGTAAGTTGAGCAAAGATGATGATTCAAAGTCTACAAATCAGAGGCGATATAGGCCAATGATTGTCAACCTACTATATGTGACAGCATCCAGACCAGATGTAGTGCAAGTAGTTGGAAAGGTGGCACTATTTCAAGCAGCACCAAAGGAATCACATGTATTAGTGTTGGTGTCTAAAGATGTCCTAAAAATAACCTTAGTCTAACATTAATTTATCAACACGGAGATTCGTCTTTTATCTCAAGAATATCAGCAAAGTCTATGCAGGTAGCCTAAAATCGTGTAGCTAAACCAAATCTGAGTTCATCAACAATCAAGTTCCTCAACCGCTCACCAAAGATTCTAAGAACTAATGGAATAGAGATATGATTACTAAGATGTTGTAAAACAGAAAAGAACTAATTAATCTATTGAATTCACTTAACTAAAAAGAAGTAATTGAATCTAAGTAAGGACTTGCAAAATTAACTATCAATTATGAATTCTGATTACTGGAAAGGAAATAACGAATTACTCTATCTATAGAAAGAAACAACAATTGTAATCTAATCAGAAAGGACAACTAATGTAACTTTAACTGAAAGGAACAACTATTGTAACTTTAACCAAAAGGAACAACTATTGTAACTTTAACCGAAAGGAACAACAATCGTAAATCTAAGGAAAAGGAACAACACAGATGAAAATGTGAGGAATCGTCAAGCAATAACTTCAGAAATGGAAATCATAATGGCAATCATTAATAACTAATCGAAATGCCTTTCTTCTATACACAAACAATCATAAAATCATTAACACACTTATGCATTTATCCTTGGATATTGTAAAAGAGATCTGAATCACAAAATAGAAATCAAACTTTGAACTGATACAATTACAGAATGAGACAATAGCTCCTTCAGACTGGTCCCTCGGTCTTCAGAAGTACTGCTATGAGAAACTCAGAGAACATAAATGATAGAAACACTCAAAACTTTCATTGATTCGATGGTTGGTAAAACATTTACAAAAACTGTTTGCGTAGAGCAATTCTGAATCTAAATACTTGAATGCATTTTTTCCTTCGTTTTTCTAGATCTATTACCCTCTTATATATTACAATAGTTTGGGTAAATCAAGCTATCCTGAGGATCGAAAGATCCTCAGGATTGCTTTACTATTATAAAGTTACAATATAGACAATGCATTATTTTCAAAACTGCTTTGCGCCTAAAAAGTCTTCAACCTCCAATAGCTTGCGCATAGCCAATATCTCTTTAGTTATCTTTGACAGTTAGTTATCCAATTCTGCAACAAA
Organism: Picea mariana; assembly: GCA_032191745.1. Classification (NCBI taxonomy): domain Eukaryota; kingdom Viridiplantae; phylum Streptophyta; class Pinopsida; order Pinales; family Pinaceae; genus Picea; species Picea mariana. Next base: position 339,439 of record JASDQU010103992.1, on the reverse strand, counting down.
ATCAAACCATTCCAATCGTAATTTAGAATCTATTTAATAAAACTTCAATAACAATCTTAAGGGACATATTAATCATGTTCTTTCCTATTTATCCCTAACTATATGAAGAATCAATCAAAATCATATCACGAACTGTGGGAAAAGGAAGATATTTATACCTTCTTCGTAACCCAACATACCCCCCAGCTTACCTTCTTGCATGTCCTCATGTAAGCTAGAGTCTTTCATGTAAAGAAGTTATACTATAGGGAGGAAAAGTTGGTTCACCAGGTCTCCTGAAACCATGGTTTCTTTTGATTTCGTCAAATGCGGCATCCTGTCTCTTTTTATTAATTTGATAATCCCTCTGGTAAGTTTCTGGAGGAAACCAGAGGAGAGAGGGGTTATACCTACATCCCATCCAAGCAGGTCCTTCCTCGTGGAGTAGTCTAGAATATCTTTCCACTCTGAAGGTTGCTGCAAAGAAATTCTTAAATCCAAAGGGCTCTCTATTTTTAACCTCATCAGAGGATACATCCCATCTTAGCTTGGAAGCAACAAGAGCTTCTTCCTTGAATTCTCCAAAATATGTGATACCTGAGTGGATGACATGTAAATGGATAGGAGCCAATGAGTCCACAACCCCTACCCTTTTCATGAAGGTCTTGTGTTGCATGATGGCTGGGAAGGATTTTGGAGGCTCTCCTCTAATTCAAAGATCTAAACCAGTTTCCCTATTTATGAACATTTTGTGAGCCTTACCCCATCTGACCTAGTTCCTAGTAAAGGACAGGAATGCCTGGAACTGTATGTCCCCTATGAAGAGGCCAGGGTTGTCTCCTCTAACTTCTTCCAAAATGAGATTATGGAAATATAATTCACACAGAAGGTATTGTACCTTCTCTTCCTGATCTCTGAAACATGAAATAAATTCTGGAACAGTGGAAAATGAAATGGGTTTACCTGCTCTGATGGCCTTGAATCTCAACAATAGATATCGTTCCAGCAAGAATAAAACATAATTAGTGGTAGGGGCTCTGCAATTGATGGCATCAGAGTAGACATTACAAATGTGTTTGATTTGCTCCAAAGATTTTTCCAATTGGGTTTTCACCTTTTTGATCTTCTCTTGGGCTCTGGGAAGCGTAGCATAAGTCTCACCCTCTGTTGCTGTCATTTCCTTCAACTCTTTAACAACCCTTTGATATTCAGTCCTAGTTACCATTTCATGTTGGTGTTGGACCAATGCTTGTTGTTCTTGTGTAAGTTCTACTTTTATTCTATCGATGATGACACTCTGTGCTTGAGATTGAGATGCTTGGTGTTCTTCCATAGCACTCATCTCTTCCTTGGATTGAATCAATGCTTGTTGGGATTGTCCCAATTATTCTTTTATCTTATGAATGATGGCTCCCTGTGCCTGAGATTGGGATGATTGATATTCATTCATTTCTTCTTTGGAGCAAATTAATGCTTGCTAGGTCTGTGCAAGTTCTGCTTCCAGTCTATTCATGATAGTACTCTATTCCTGGGATTGCTCTATTATCATCAGTAATTCACCTTTGTTTTGAATCAGGGTTTGTTGAGACTATAGTAGTTCTTCCTCTAGTCTCCTAATAGTATTATTCTGCTCAAAAAGTTGAGTTGTTTCCTCTAAAATCAGAGTGTCTTTCTGTATCCCTACAAAAGTTGTACTAGCTTCTTTCTTAGGAAGAAGATTTCTTCCTTGCATTCTTCCATTTTTATTTTTCTTTCTTTTGTGGATCTTGTCTACTAGTTCTAACTATTTCCTCAATTCCTTGATAATCTCCTTGATTTTTCCCACCTTCTGCTTTAATACCACATCCCTCTTAGCCTTTTTCTTCAACAATTTGTTTTCTTTCTTTAATTTCCTAATTTGTTTATGGCTTTTGGCTATTTCTGTTTATGAGGGATCTCGAGGTATTCTTCATTTCATCCAGTAGATGGTTGTCCCTTTGTTCCTTCCAAGTGCTCTGGTTGTCCAAGAGGGTCACTTGTTTCAAAAAGAAATTCGTCCTGTGCTATGTCGTCTGGAAAAGACATTTCAATGTCAGGAAAGTCTTCAGCTGGTTTTGAAGAGGAGCCTAGTTCTGGTTCTTTTTCCAAATTATTTTCATCTCTGTCAGTTAAGGTTCCTAAATTCCCCAAAACCTGAGCTATTTCTATCTCATAGCTCTTCAAAAAATTTCTTGTCAGGTGCTCTGCTACAGGTTGGGTGTCTCCCTAATTATCCTTTTGTGTTGTCTTCTCTACTTACTCAATTGCTTGAACATTTTCCTGTAAAGGATGTTCTATGAAATTCTGAAGTTCTTCAGGGTGCTCTGTTGCATCCTAAACTGATTTAGTTGTTTCCTAAGTTTGTTTTCTTCTCCTCCTTTTCCTAGGGGGGGATATAAGAGCAACCATTGTTCTTTTCTTTCTTTTTGTTAATGATTGTGTCTGTGAGGTCTGGGCCTCAATGATTTGAGCAGGTTCTGCTTCAACTTTGGTTTGAGGTGGTGGAATTTCTCTTTGGGTGGTGGTTGCCTGCTCTAGTTGTGGAGGTCTATTGGCCTCAATCAGATTCTCCCAAGTCAACTGAGTTTGACTGAATGCTTTATTCACTATTAGTTTTACTAATCTGTGGTGGCTAATGACAGTAACAGGATCCTTGGAATTTTGTGTTCTTAAGGCAACTTCATGTAGTATGGTATGCAAGAAGAAAGGTAGATTATGTACTAACCGTTTCTTCAAGGCTGCCAGCAATTTGAGATGGTGAGGTCGAATTACATCATATCGTCCATCACAGGTGATGTACCACTGAACTATCCCTGCCAATTCCTTCCACGGTTCACTGAGGGTACTGGGATTAAGTCCCTTTCCTTTTTTATCTAATTCTTCTCCAGGTTCTATGAAATATTCCACGACTTCCCTCAGCTTCGTGTATTTCCATGTCCATTGAATGCTTGTGTTAGGGAGGTCTGTGACTTTTGCTACGATTTCTGGGGTAAATGATATTTGTATGCATTGCACCATAGAGATTTCTCCTTCCAGGTTTTGAAAGAATTCGAGTGTGGTGTTTGTGTCATAACCTTGCAAGAGGCCTGTAGTACTTGGTCCACCCTAGGTGATGTAGGATTTCTCTTGCCTGTTCTATAACCTGGAGTAATGTCGTCTCTCTGCGCACACTTCTGCCACCCATATTTCTGTGAGAAAGAAAGAATGACTATCATTCCTATTTACAAATTTGGTTAGACCAGCTTTGGAGAAGCAAATGCCAGAAATGGAAAATATCAGTAACAGTGAATGTATAAAGACGTGGGTTTTGTATTTATTGCAATCATTATAGCTAGTCGGGAAGTGTGCCAAGCATCCCCTTCATTAATGTAGAGGTCATCCTCGATCGTCCGTGTAGGCGGAAGCAATGAGTGCAGTTATTGTTGGGTGAGAGGTAATGATTGCATTTCCGCCACCAATAGGGTCTAACCATATATAATTTTCAAAAAGACACATGCCACCAAAAATCATTTAAACGATAGTCATTTGATGTGTGGAATTTGTAAAGTTATTACACCTATGTGCAAAAAATATGATTTATGGAGAAATCAATCAAAAGTAAATTAAATCTATTCATCATTTTATTTTTTTGAATAGTCCACATAACATAATATTGTTACTTTCCCGGGTGATTGAGTATAACTGATATGATAGCTTCATTATTTGAGTAAACGAGATCTAGAGACATGCATAAACTTGGTATTTTGAGATAATATTTCATACCATAGGCAGAGCTGCTGTTGTCGGCAGGTGTCCATAGCCTTGGCAGGGTTGCCTTTTAACCCTTAGATGAGCCTGTATCCTTAATACACATGCGAATCATCTTTTTCCAAAAATACCATTATCCTGGTTTGGTAGCTAGATGATGATAATGCCACTCACTAGATTGTAACTTAAGTGAACAAGCCAGCTCATGATGAGACCTCTTGTCCTTTGACAAAAGAAATTGTCAAAGGCCATTACCCTGGTGTGGTAGACATAGTGGGAATGTCACTTACGTTCGTATCCTATGATCGTGGTAGGTTGGCTCGTGATGAAACCTCTTGTCCTTTGACAAAAGAAAATGTCAAAGGCCATTACCCTGGTGTGGTAGCCATAGTGGGAATGTCACTTACATTAGTACCCTATGATCGTGGTAGGTTGGCTCATGATGNATTTGTAAGGGAGGCACATCTACTCCTTAAGAGTAAGGGATGGTATAAGGAAGTGTAAAGATTCCAAGTAAAAGTGTGTTGAAGACTCCTTATAATATAGAGGCAAAATATCATTCAGGTATATTTGTATATATAAAGGAAAGAAACAACTTATGGTGGCGATCGATTATGAATGAGGCTTAAGATATTTCGGAGAGATTATTCCACATTTTTTTTTTTTGATAAGGTGTGAGGAACCATCCACAAAATAATGACAGATCATTGTAATGACGATTAGAGACAGTGCTGGTGAAAATTATTTGATGAAAGCTGCACTTACGGAGGAATGGCTAGCGTTTGAATGGTAAATAAGGGAACGGTAATCACACGAAAAGGAACAACAGTTGTTCTGTTCAAAAGGAACAGCAGGTGCGCGAAAAGGGAACAACAGTTGTTCCATTCAAAAAGGAACAACAGGCATGTGAGAAGGGAACAAAAGTTGTTCCATTCAACAAGGAACAATAGGCATGCGAGAAAGGAGCAACAGTTGTACGAAAAGGAACAACAGTTGTTTCGTTCAAAAGGAAACAACAAGCGCGCGAGAAAGGAACATCAGTTGCGTGAAAAGGAACAACAACTATTCCATTCAAAAGGAAACAACAGGCGCGCGAGAAAGGAAAAACAGTTGTGCAAAAAGGAACAAAAATTGTTCCATTCAAAAGGAAACAACAGGTGCGTGAGAAAGGAACAACAGTTGTTCCGTTCAAAAGGAAACAACAAGCATGCAAGAAAGGAACAACATCATCATGAACATGTAAAAGACAGAGTCTGTGTGATAAAACAAAATCAGAGTATGGAACAGAATAAGGTGCTAATTGTAGTTATCTGTCCTGATTCTTTTTTCTTAGATGACTTTTTATAAAACAAAGAAAAACTAACCACTCAGTTGGAAAAATATGTACAATATAAACAAAATACATCATTTATGAAGTTGGGGTGGCTGGGTTACCTTCCCAGCCAGCCAAAATCTGCACCGTAGGGTCTTTACTTACTTCTTGATACAAAGAATCTTTTGAAGGTGGCTGGTGGTAAAGTCGCAGCCGATGTCCATTGACCAGAAAGGGTGATCCAAACCCATCAATGGTGCTCAAAGTAATCGTGCCATTATCATGGTCTTCATTAATTTCATATGGCCCTAGCCATCGTGTCTGTAATTTCTCAGGAAAGTCCTAAAATCTGGAATTATAAAGGAGTTCCCAGTCGCCTTTCTTGAATTATTTCTTCTTGATATGCTTKTCATGCCAGGTTTCTCTCTGTCACTGTATAATAGTTKTGTGCTCCATAATAGACAAGCGTGCTTCATCCAATTCGTTGAGTTGCTGAAGGCGTTGTTTATGTGCTTCTATAAGATTTAGTCCAATTTCCTGGGCCATTCTTAGGGTCTTGATATCGAATTCTATTGGGAAGATGGGTTCTTTACCATAGAMTATATGGTAAGGAGAGTAGCCAGTGGTGTTACACTAGGTTATACGATAAGTCCATAAGGMATTTGGGAGCTCAGTAGCCCAATTCTGTCGGTTTTTGAGATAGTCTTCGTYAGAATTTCCTCTAGGACCTTATTGGTGCTTTCTACTTGCCCGTTTGCTTGTGGGTGGTATGGAGAAGTAACTATGTGCTTAATGTGATAGCTGTCCAGGGTGGCGGTGATCCTGTGGCCTGCAAATTGTGACCCTCCATCAGTAATTATTTCTATGGGTAGTCCATACCGTACAAACAATTTGAAAAGGAATTTGATGACTACTTATTCTGTTGCATTTGGTAAATCTTATGCCTCTACCCATTTGGTCATGTAGTCCGTTGCAACGAGAATATAGGCCTTTTGATTTGACTTTGGATTAAAGGGGCTGACGAAGTCCAGTGCCCATCTTTCAAATGGTTCTATGACTAGTTGTCTTTTCAAGGGAATTTCATCAGCCTGACCTGGTTTCCCCATCCGCTGACATTTGTCGCATGTCTGGACATATTTCTTGGCATCTCTGAATATTGAGGGCCAATAATAGCCCATTTGTAATATTTTGTGTCCAATCCTATGGTCTGCAAAATTCCCCCCACAAGGCTCGTCATGTCTTGCTTTCAGTATGTCATAGATTTTGTCCTCTCGTACGCATCACCGAATCTGGAGATCAGCTCCTGTGTGGAAAAGATATTCAGTGATCCAAGTGAATCGTGTGCTACACTGGATGATCAATCATCTTTCCTTTGATGATAAATGTGTCGGTAATATTTCTGCTGCTAGATAGTTTGCTACATCAGTGTACCAAGGTGGTTTTGTGTCGACAGAAAACAGATGCTCATCCGGGAATTGATCCTCAGTTGTTAATGAGTCGTCTGTTTTTAAGATGCAGGACAGGAAGTCTGCGACAAGATTTTCTCTCCCAGGTCGATCTTTGATGGTGATATCAAATTCCTACAATAATAATAACCATCAAGTGACCCATCCATTAGTAATTGGTTTATTAGCTAGATATCTAATGGTAGAATGATCAGTATACAGAATAACCAGATAGCCTGTTATATAATGGCCAAATTTATTGATGGCATGTATAAAAGCTAAGAACTCTTTCTCTGTTACTGTATAATTAAGTTCGGTTGGAGTTAGATTCTTGCTAATGAAATAAATGGCGTAGGGTTTCTTTTCTTCTTCCTGTCCCAGAACAATGCCTGTGGCAATGTCTGAAGCATCGGTGGAAATTTGAACTGGTATTTTCTAATTAGGTCCTCTCAACACTAGAGCTGTTGAGTTTAGTTTCTTGAGTCCTGCAAAAGCCACATCGCATTTGTCAGACCATTGAAATTCTACATTACCTGTCAAAGCATGTAAAGGCGCAACGGTTTTTGAAAAATTTGGCATAAATATGCGATAGTATCCTGAAGCACCAAGGAAACTACATACCTTAGTTTGTGTGTGTGGAGTAGGTAGATTAAGAATTACCTCAATTTTTGTTGGGTTTACTCTAATTCCATCTGCAGAAATGTAATTCCCTAATACCACACCTTCTGTCATCATCATGTGAGATTTTTCGTGGCTTAAACATAACCTGGTAGCGATGCACCATTCCAATACCTTCTCCGGATTATTCAAGGCTTGATCGAAGTCGTCGTCGTACGGGGTGAAATCATCCATGTAGACTTCAAGCCCTTTGCTAATCAGATCACTGAATATGCTCAGAATGGCCCTTTGGAATGTAGCTGGAGTGTTACAAATTTCGAAGGGCAATACTTTGTAGGCAAAGGTACCCTAGGGACATCTGAATGTCATTTTATCCTGATCTTCTAGGGTAATCTAGATCTGATTGTAGCCACTAAAACCATCTAGGAAAGAGAAGAATTTCTTCCCTGCCAAGGTATCCAGGACCTGATCGATGAAAGGTAATGGAAAATGATCTTTTTGAGTAGCTTTGTTTAGTTCCCTGTAATCAACGTAGATTCGCCACTTCCCGTTTTTCTTTGGGACGATGACTAATGGGGAAACCCATCAACTATCTGAGATAGGGTATATAAAATCTGCATTCAACATATTCTGTATCTCTTCTTTAACAATATCTCTGAGGTGGGGGTTCAATCTTCTTTGTGTTTGTCGGATAGGTCATACATCTTTCTCAATATAAATGTGGTGTGTGCAGAGTTATGGATCAATACCTTTCATATCAGAGTACTCCTAGGCAAAAGCTTGCTGGTATTTAGAGAGAGTTTGGATTAGCTTTTGTTGTTGTTGCTCTTCTAGGTTGGCATTAATGTTCAGAGACTTCCCTGGTGCGATCTCAATGGATTTTTTGTTGTGAACAGTGGTAGTCAGAATTTGTTGTTCCATTAAATCTTCCAGCGGGTCTCCCTGTGCTTCACAGTCTAGAATAGCTTGGAGCATCTGGCATGTTGGGTTACTTATAGTGGTTGGGTTGTTAATAAACCCATTGATTACATCATCCTTGAGCTGATTCTTGTGCTTGAGAGATTCTTCCATCGTGAGTGGGGCACGCAGATCCTTCTCGGGATATCGTGGTGGTAACAATTGTGGGTGTACGATTGTTGGACTAGGTTTGGATGGAGGATATAAGATGAGATTCCTTGTAACCCCTCCTCTAGCAATTGTCACTGTACCCGGTCGACAACTTATGTACGCATTAGCTGTCACAAGCCATGGTCTGCCCAACATCAATGGATGCCCTTCAAGTCCACTTCTTGGGTTGATGATGAGAAAATCTGTAGGATATTCCCAAGAATCAACTGAAATGGCTATATCATGTAGTGTGCCGAGTGGTTTTACCACTGATCGATCGGCCAATTACAACATAATGACGGTTAGGTCGAAAGAGTGAAGACCCAGGGCATTGCAGGTTTCCATAGTTATAATATTGATGGCCTCCCTCGAATCAAATAGGGTATTTGGAAAGGAATAGCCATGAATTTGAACTATTACTATGGGGTTCCCTGGATCTGCCTATTTAACTGGTGTTTCTCTACCCAAAATTAGATCAGATAAGGCTCCCACTACATGAACTTTTGATGATGAATTTTTGATTTTTCTGACGGGCTTCCTCCCACATAGCTCCTTGATTGTCTTTGCATAGATCGATATGTCTTGCAGGGCTTGCAGGAGTGGAATTTTGATGTATAAATTCCTTACTTCCCCTACAATGTCGAAGTCAGGATATACAGTGGGTTTTGCTATCATCAATCTTTCGGAGAACGGAGGGGGGGGAATTGCATCCTTATCAGAGTCTTGTGATTCGACTGTGTTCCTCCCTTGCCTGATTTCTTTTGTTATTACCACAGTCGAGGGTGTTATTGCTGGTTGTTTTTCATTCCCCTGTTCTTGGGGAATGTCATTTTGTTCGAGGGAGATGATGTGCCCGGATCTTAACCGAAGTTCATTGCACCCTACTGGATTGATTTCCCCTTCTCCACTTTCCATAATCAGGACGAGCTAAGTTGGTCTGTTATTGGGATTCGGGTGGGGTTGGGCAGGTAATTTAGGGCACAATTGTGATTGGGGCAATGGGAGTGGAGTTTGTAACAGAGGTTGGGTTTGAGAGGTCATCCCCATAGGTTGGTTATTCATCCCCATGGGGCGTTACCAGTTCTGGTTCCAATTTGGGTTTTGGGCAGTTGAGTTAGGCCATTGTGGAGGGTAGGTATTATTCAAATTTTGCTAGGATGAGGTGGGGTATTGTGAATTTGGCCAATTGGAACTTGTAGTTGGTTGATTTTTCCAGTTGGGGTTTGTGGCAGGCTGGTTTGGCCAGGCAGGAATTGTAGGTGGGTACTAATAGGGCTGCCAGTTCTGATTAGTAAATGGCTGACCCTGCCATGTGTTGCCAAAATTCTGTTGTTGATTATACTATCCAGGATTCTGGTGTTGATTGTACTATCCAGGAAAGAAAGAGGAAGAGTCATGAAATGTATTTTGAGGTTGGGACTTCCACTGATGGCACTGAGCCATCAGATATAATGGTTCTTTTTCCTCTTCTGCTTCTTTGAATACAACTTTCAATCCAGGGAGTGATGGGCATTCATCTGTGTCATGATCCTTGGCACAAATATCGCAAACCCAAACTATATCCAAGGGGCATTCCCTTGGACCATGTTTCTTTCTGTGCCTATGGAAAAATATAGCCAAGGTCTACTCTACCTCTACCCTTTTTTGTTTGGCTTGAAATACATCCAATTGTGTAGTCAGAGTGCTCAAAATATCTGTTTTAAAGTTTTCTAGGAGATTACCGACTTCATCTCGTGTAACACCCCCGTTGGAGATATTGTTATTTCTTGTGAGGGACATCCACATTCCTAACCTGGTCCGTGTACTTCCTCGTGAGCACCTGATACACAATAAAACAATATCTTCATAAGTTTCCTGATAAATGTCACCTTTCCCCATTAAATTCAATGTTTCTACCCATTCATCTCTCATGCCTTTGATCAAAGTTGCTTTGAGTACTTCACCTGGTAATGTACCATAGAGTGATCTTTGCAAATTATACTGAAATCTTTCGACATATTCTTCTAATGATTCATTTTCTTTCACAGCCATTTGAAAGATTTCATATTTTAGGTCTTTGGTTATGCAATAATCCTAGTATTTTAACAAGAAGGTTTGTTTCATCTAGTCCCATGAATTGATGGTTCCACCTCCCAATCCCATGAACCAGCGTAGGGATGCTCCATTCAAGGTAGAGGGTAATAGTTTTAATTTTGGGGGTTGATAGGTGTAATCATACCCTCTACATAGGACATCAAATTCAAATAAGAATGCATTTGGGTCTTATAAAATCAGTCCATGGAAGGTTGGCAGGTTTTGTAAGGGGATTGCTTTCATGGGGGCATTGGAAATTGGATCAACTATTGGATACTCCAGCATGGAGTTCTGGGGTTGTTGTTGATTTGGTTGTGCCATTTGATAAAAAATGTGCCAATTTTTTTCAGGAGGTTCTTGATCTAGGTATTCTATTTGAAATTGTTGATTATTTGGTCTTCCAAGGAATTTGACTGCACTCCCTTTATCTGGGATTTCATATATGCCTTCTTCTTTCGCAGGAGACTCAGGGTCAGGTGGTGATGGTGGGTATGCCTTGGCAACCCCGCTAGTTTCTCCTATTCCCTCCTCCAGATTATTAGAGCTTCCCTCGTCTAAGGGGTTGAGTGGTGGGAGATCTATATTCTGAAAGCTCTACTCAGTCCCTTCAGTTTTTCTATGAATATCAACATGGGCCATAGTTGGTGAAACTACTGCCTGATGGATATGGGTGGGTCCTTTCCTAGATCCAACCAAAGCTTGAGATTCACCCTTTTTGATGATTTCGTCTATGAAAGTGCTTCTTCCAGGGATCACCGAATCCTAGGTTTTGGTAATTTTTGGTGGGGGTTTTGGTTTTTCAAGATCCTTCTTTCTAGTCATACACACTTCACACAAAAACAAAATAAATTTGAACAGAAGAAAGCACCTATGAAGCCTCTTAAGTGTCAACTGGAGGTAAGTGTTGGCATAAGCATTTTACTTATTACCTGCGTAGGTTCTTACCTTCCATCTTCAATACATGGTCCTCTAGAGACACAACCTATGCTACCTTTGACATTCTCCCCGACAACGACACTAAAATTTTGGTGTCTAAAGATGTCCTAAAAACAACCTTAGTGTAACATTAATTTATCAACCCGGAGATTCGTCTTTTATCTCAAGAATATCAGCAAAGTCTATGCAGGTAGCCTAAAATCATGTAGCTAAACCAAATCTGAGTTCATCAACAATCAAGTTCCTCAACCGCTCACCAAAGATTCTAAGAACTAATGGAATAGAGATCTGATTACTAAGATGCTGTAAAATGGAAAAGAACTAATTAATCTATTGAATTCACTTAACTAAAATGCAGTAATTGAATCTAAGTAAGGACTTGAAAAATTAACTATCAATTATGAATTCTAATTACTCTATCTATAGAAAGAAACAACAATTGTAATCTAATCAGAAAGGACATCTAATTTAACTTTAACCTAAAGGAACAACTATTGTAACTTTAATCGAAAGGAACAACTATTGTAACTTTAATCGAAAGGAACAACAATCGTAAATCTAAGGAAAAGGAACATCGCAGATGAAAATGTGAGGAAATGTCAAGCAATAAGTTAAAAAATGGAAATCATAATGGCAATCATTAATAATTGATCAAAATGTCTGTCTTCTATATGCAAACAATCATAAAATCATTAACACACTTATGCATTTATCCTTGGCTATTGTAAAAGAGATCTGAATCACAAAATAGAAATCAAACTTCGAACTGATACAATTACAGAGCGAGATAGTAGCTCCTTCAGAATGGGCCCTCGGTCTTCAGAAGTACTGCTACAAGAAACTCAGAGCACATAAATGATAGAAACACTCAAAACTTTCATTGATTCCATGGCTAGTAAAACATTTACAAAAAATGCTTTCACAGAGCAATTCTGAATCTAAATACTTGAATGCGTTTTTTCCTTCATTTTTCTGGATCTATTACCCTCTTATATATTACAATAGTTTGGGTAAATCAATCTATCCTAAATATTGAAATATTCTCAGGATTTCTTTACTATTATAAAGTTACAATATAGACAATGCATTATTTTCAAAACTGCTTTGCGCTTAAAAAGTCTTCAACCTCCAATAGCTTGCACATAGCCAAGATCTCTTTAGTTATCTTTGACAGTTATTTATCCAATTCTACAACAAAATCAAACCATTCCAATCATAATTTAGAATCTATTTAATAAAACTTCAATAAAAATCCTAAGGGACATATTAATCATGTTCTTTCCTATTTATCCCTAACTATCTGAAGAATCAATCAAAATCATATCATGAACTGTGGGAAAAAGAAAGATATTTATACCTTTTTCGTACCCCAACAATTAGCAGTAAAGAGGATCTTCAGATATCCCAAAGGAACAGAAGAGTTTGGATTATGGTATCCAAAAGGAAAAGATTTATCACTTATTGCCTACACAGATGCAGATTGGGTAGGTTGTATTGATGACTGACGAAGCACCAGTGGAGCAACGTTCTACTTAGGTGAGTGTTTGGTATCATGGCTAAGCAAGAAACAATCATCGATATTTCTATCTAAAGTCAAGGCAGAGTATATTGCAGCAATAGGATGTTGTACACAAGTTCTTTGGATGAATCAAACTTTGACAGATATACAGGTTGAGTATGATGAGCCCATTCCAATATATTGTGATAATACAGGTGCCATCAATATCTCAAAAAAGCTGGTGATGCACTCCAAGATGAAGCACCTTCCAATCAAGTATCACTTTCTATGAGAATAGGTTGCAGAAAAGAACATCAGAGTTGAGTATGTGGGCACAAAAGAACAAGTGGCAGACATCTTTACAAAACCACTTCCACGGGAAGCCTTTGAATATATTCACCAAAGACTTGGAGTTATTTCTACTCCAAAAATGAATGATTTTTGAATTCTTATCTTATATGTCTTATATGTACACGAGGAAGCACCATAAGAGGATAGTCTATCAGGGGGAGCATCCCTAGATGGAAAGATACCTTTGGCATTGATGACAAAGGGGGAGAGATTTATCAGATGCAGAGGACAAAGGCATGGTTCTAGGGGGAGTAGATTTATCAGATGCAGAGGACAAAGGCATGGTTCCAGGGTGAGCATGAGTGATATGATTTCAGTATTGCATCAAAGTGTTTCCATCAATGTCAAAGGGGGAGATTGTTGATTAAGGTTGGTTGTCATTGATGTCAACCCTTGAAGAAAGCCCTGTAGCACAAAGGCTTGGGTAATGGACCCAATATTTTTTGATGTAAATATGACTCATTATTGTTTTTTCATGGTTGATAAGAATTAAATATGGATGAACTCCAAAGTGGTTCCCTTATGGTGAAATCCCTCACGGGAAGACACTTTGTTGAGTAAGAGAACCCATGCTTAATTGTGGAATAATGAGATGAAGGAAAGTGATTTTGTCAAAGAAAATATCCTATATGGATAGTGCTTGTCATTTCATTTCCATTGGTATGTGGAATGTCACATAATTCCTCATGGTTAGAGAATTATGGCCATGAGAAGTTGGAGACTCCAGGTTTGGGTAATGGACCCAAGTTTGTTTGATGGGTAATGGTATGCGTTATGATATATTTTCAGATAATACTATTCTATATGGATATTATGTGTCATGCAATTTATTGTGGTATGTAGAATGTCACATAACTCCTCACAGTTTGAGAGTTATGGCCTTACGAAGTTGGAGAACCCTCATATGTCATCTAGAAGCCCCAAAAGGTCAAAGTAGTCAAAGTGGTTTAAGAGATTTTAAAAGGTAAATAATAAAGTGAAGTGATGAGTGTATTATAATTCAAATTGAATACAAAATAAATTATTTCAATAATAAATTTAATGGATAAATTAGAAGTGGACCCAACCCTAAAATAAGGAAAGTGGGCTAAGTGACCTAGAAGATGTTTTTAAGGAAGCTACTTGGAGAGTATAAATAAGAGGTAAGGCTCTATCATTTGAATCACACTTGAGCATATTGAATATCTATATGTTTTTGAGGTAACCAAGGATATCTAAACCGGAATTCTGAGTGAAGGTGAAGAAAAGAAGGCCGAAATGCAAGGAAGGATAAATTCTTTTGATGGTGCTTTCTAAGGTATGTTATTTACAGGTCATCTCACCATTTTCTCTATAACTTTTTGTTCTATAATGATTTAGAATGTGAAATTTCTATGAAAGTGAGAAAACATATCCAAGTATCTTTAAAACTAAATTCAGCTTGTGGGTCGTTGTATTTTTGGAGTTACACTCCCTAAAAAATAGGGTTTGTGGCCAATCCTGAAACTAGTCAGAATCAGGTGTTTCAGGTAAAAACGTCATGACTTCTTCATAATAGATCCAAATTTAGTGAGACAAAATGTGTTGGTTAGGGTACAATATTTAGTAGGCTGTGTAATAGGTTCAGATCATTGCATCAAATATTTTTTGTGGGGAACACTCTACAAGGTCGCTCTCTAGAATAAGCCAGAATTCAGCAAGGTATGCCATTTTTTCTATAACTCCTTTTCTAAGAGGTTCCAAGTAGTGACACTTGGACGAATTACATTAAACACACTGAAGAAAATTATGTATTAGTTTCAAATCTTTATACATTACAGGTTCAAAGTGATGATTACTTCAATTTAGGGTTGTTGACTAATCCAAAACTAGGCACGTGAGACTAAAGAGCTACAAATCAGATTTGGATGATAAAATTGATGAGGGACTTTGGTTGTGGTACCTGTTGAGTACATGGTTGAGACAAGTAGTTGATGAGTTGGTGCACATACATGAGGTGTATATTTGATGATGTTGGTACATATTGATGAGTCATAGTTGATGAGTAGTTGACACATGATTGGTACATACTTGGTACATGGTTGGATGCACTTGTTTATGGTACAGGTTGATTACAGGTTGGTGCATGGTTGATGCACTTGTTTATGGTACAGGTTGATTACAGGTTGAGGTATAGGTTGATGCATGGTTGATGCATGGTTCAGATTTATTGGTACAGGTTTACAATGGTATATCTCATAGTGATAATGTGACAGTGGTTCCATAATTCTATTTCTACTTCAGGGTGGCAGGACGGGGCAAGGACAGGTGGTTGTAGCCACCTTTCAGTTGTAGCTAGAGAACATTGGGGGTTGTAGCCTCCTTCTAGTTGTAGCCAGAGAATTGGGGAGTTGGACCTTCCCTTAGGTTGGAGCTTGAGAAACTAGGGGGTTGGAGCCTCCTTCCAGTTGCAACTAGAAAACAAAGGAAGTTGGTGCTTCTAATGAATGTAATTCTTCAAGACATATAAGAAAAAGCATTTCGTGGTTTTCTCTCGATTTGGGTTTCCACGCAAAACACTGGTCTACTGTGTATGTGTGTGATTGTTTATTTCTTACTTCTCATTATTGGATAATAATTCTACATTGATATAACATTTGAAGAAAAAGGATTATAATTACGCTATTACTGATTCATCCCCCCTCTCAATAATCCAACAAGACTCACATCTTGTATGAAGAACTACAAGAATCATGGCTAAACAAATAATAGTTCCACATGTGCCTTCTTTTCCAGAAGATCCTATTGATATTCTGACTTCTCCACAGAAGGAAAGTGTCTATGGAGCAACGATTAGTGATATTGAGGGGTTAGTAACAAAGACCTTAAGAGGTTTAGGGAAGGAGGTGGAAGCCTGAGGGGAGGTAACTGAGCAAGAAACCATATTTGATACTGTAAGTTCCTTGAGCAAGCAACAATTGGTATTGAAGGTTGGGAAACTTACAAAATAGAAAGAGAAGTCAAAACAAGACGTTACAGAGTATCAAGTTTTGGATAGGCACATTAAGGAAGATAATGCACAATTGAAAGAATATAACCAAAGGTTACATGATGCACAAGAAGAACTCTCTGCTAAGATTAACAAAGTTCTGTGTTTGATCCAGTACACTAGGGTGATTAAGAAGGAGCTTAGGAGTGAGGTCTCTGGTTTCAATATTCTCTAGCCAGACAAATGATATTCATCCAGGGTGGAAGACAACTACAGTTTTGTAAAATTTTGAGTACCAGTTTCGACAGTTTTGCATGAGGACATGCAATGACTTAAGCATGGGGGAAATATTGGGTCTCCATTTTAACACCCCTATTACCTTATATTATCTTCTATCTTGGTCAAAGTTACCTCTGACGTATGCATATGTTGTCTATTTATTCCAAAAACCTACCTTGTGACCTTATTCATATGCATAATGAGGTAATCCATGTTAAAAACATGATTTGTTTGATTTATTAATTAATTGGGACTAAATGATTGATTTTTTATGCTTCTAATTACTTTGGTTACTATTAAGCAACTTTCATGAAAATCATTACCTCATCCGGTGCTCATCTTTGGGATTCGTCTGGTACTTCCGTTGGTTCAATACTGCAACAATCAAATGTTCTATTCTATTACTCTGCAATGATCTGGTACCAACCCTGTGGTGATCCAATACAACCCTGCGGTGATCCAGTACCAAATCTGTGCCTATTCCGGTACCACCTCTACGCTAATCTGGTACCAATATATGTTATTGTGCTAGTCCGGTACTAAATCTGTGTCTACATGATTAACGTTTTGAATGAGTATACTGTCGATGGCTCTAAGAAATTAGTTGGATGGAATCATTCTTGGTTCGTTTGAATACCATGATAGACTTCATCACGCATGCACTTCATCTCATGAGGATGAAGTCCATTCCTTGAGACACGTTATAATCACCAATTGTAATATTTTGTAAACATTTGATAATTATCTTTAGACTTTGATTGTAACGACTAACCTTCTTTAAAAGGGATGATGTGTATGATAATATAATAGATATATGATATACATTCTTATGTTGGAATTTGAATGTTGAATTACTGATTCACTCATTTAATTGAAGGAATACGAATGCTAGTCTTTTCAATTTATGGATGTAAGTAAAGTGTTTATTCTGTAATTTCTTTAGATCTACCTTATTGGTTCACCAAGGGCCGACCACCCCAACCAAGGTAAGTCTCCCTGTACATGTTTATGTGATGATATAAGTTAATTGTGTGAGTGTGCAAATAAATTAGTTGTGTATTGCAAATGATTATGAGTGCATGTACAATGCAGATTTCTAAATAGATACCTGTTGATTTTGAATCAGTGTGAATAAGAAGTTACACATTAAGCATAGTAGATGATTTTATTTCTGTTTCTACAGAGTGATATTTAGTCAACAAAATCTAGATAGATGTTTGGAATTGTTAGATAAGCAATCGTTATTATTCTGAATTTGAAAGTCTTAATAATTGTGTTGTCCTCAGTAGGTACAAGAACAATTAGACTTCATCTCTCACCCTTCATGCTTTAGTAATGAAGTCTTTCAATCATATTTACTATCTTCTGTATTGAGAAAGGATTGATTGGAATTGATTAGGTCATTATTGGTTTCTTTCCAAGAGTAAATAGAGTGAATTGTAAATTGTTATGTGAATTCAATTGCTACAAGAAGCAGGGTCTCAATTCATCTCTTTATTTCATAGGCCTAAAATGAACAGACTTGCTATCTAAGCAAGAACCTTTTAAACTGAGTGTTTTCTTGAGATTTTTACTATGATTTTTATCTTCTAGTTTGAAGTTGTGTGAAGAATAGTGTTCAGATATTTCAAAAACAAAGTATTTTGTTATTGATTATTTCTGGATTGAGCTATAACATACAACAAACATAGATAGGTTACCTATTTTCGACACATATAGTGTAACAACTCTTTTGATTACGAATCCTTGGATTGATATATAAATGAGTGCAATATACTAAACATATATTTACACCAACAACAACATAGAGATGTACAAAGCTTGATTTGTGGCCAGAGGATTCTCCTAGGAAGAGGAATAATATTATGATGAGACACATGTTCTAATATCCAGAAGAATTGTACATAGAGAAACCATAAGATACATGAGAAGGAGTCTCATGTTTGCAAATTGAAGAAGGATTTGTATGGGCCTAAGAAAGAACCCTGGGCATGATATGCTAGATCAAATAGTTGCTTGATGAGCCTGGGAATGGTTTCCCATTGATCATATATGTGGATAACCTATCTTTGACAGAAGATGAGAAGATCATAGATGGGTGCAATATGGAACTCACTTCAGAGTTCAAGATGAAGGATCTTGATTTGATGGGATTGGAGGTGTGACAGAGACCAGATGAGATTTTACTTAGCCAAGGAAAATATATTGTTGAAATCTTATAGAGATTTAGGATGATGGATTGCAAGTCCATGGCCACATCTATGATGACAAACTTGAATCCCTTGAGTGATTCATATTCAAATTTGGTGGATTCCATGATGTATAGATAGTTCTCTAGATCCTTGATGTACTTGATTAAAACCAAGTTGGACATATGTTTTGTAGCGAATTCTCTGAGTCGGTATATGGTTGAACCTAGACATGTACAGTGGATGGAAACAAAACATATGTACATGGTATAGTTGGATATGGATTGAGATCTGTATCAGACAAAGATATGAATTTGTAGGGTTATACAGACTCTGATTGGGAAGGAGTGTAGTAGACTAGAAAATCACATCAGGATGTTGCTTCAGATGTCAGTCACACTCAATACAACAAGGGAAGAGTATATAGAAGCCAATATTAAAAGCTGTGAAGTAGTGTGGCTTTGAAAGTTTCTTACAAGACTTCATTCGAGACATGATGGAGAAGGGAGTAGTGAAGCTGCAGCGTACATCCACAGATGAGAAGATTGCGAGCATTCTCACCAAGATTTTGTCCAAGGAGATGGACAGATGAATAACATCAGGAAAACATTCTACTAGATTTGTCATGCTAATTTGACCAAGGGAGAATAATACATTCACTCACATAATTAGCCATGTTGATTTGGTTAGTTGTGAATGTCCCAGGCATAATCTTTCTCCTATTAGTCATGTTTATTTTACTAGCAGTGAAAAAGACTTGAGGTGCTCTAGATACAATATTTTCATGATACAAAATGTCCACCCTTGTTGAGAGGGAGGTGTGTTGTTTTCTTCTCATGCCGACTAATTGCTATGGCCAAGGGTTCCCTAGATCAATCATGTGAGTTGACTGAGAGGGTAATGAGTCGGACCTGATGAGAAAATAAACATCACATACATAGTCATGAGGACTATGGGAGTAGCTTCATGCTACTAGATGAGACTATAACTATGGCCGAGGGAATTTTAGTAGTTGTGTGCTACTAGTTGATTGTTACATAGTTTTAGAGACATCGACTATGACTATGGCTAAGGGAATCGTAGTAGTTGTGTTCTACTAGTTGATTGTTGCATAGTTATAGAGGCCATGACTATGGATGATGGAATTGTAGTAGTTGTGTGCTACTAGCTGATTGTTTCATAGTCATGGGGATTATAGACTCTTATTATGGTTGATGGCATGGTAGTAGTTATGTGCTACTAGTTAATTGTTGCATAATAATAGAGGTTGTTGGACTGCATGGTGGTAGCTTGTGTAGTTATCAATTGATTGCAGGAAAGAGACCTTGTGTCTCTAGATAGTATTTGTGTGCTACTACAGTGGATGTGTTCCACTGGAGGTGGTTGTGTACCACTAGATAGTAGTTATGTACTGCTATGTTTTGGAAACAGATTGGATGGCATTGTAATAGTTGTGCACTACTAGTCGATTGCCACAGAGACTACCTGATGACTTGGAAGGAGTTGTGTTCTACTGTTTGATCACAAAACAATCATGAGGACTATCGTTGTAGTTGTGTGCTACTGGAATACGAAAGTAGTTGTGTACTACTAGACAATATGGGCATTTGTGTGTTATTGGATCATTGCGGCATAGTCTTAGAGACCATGATGGACAATTTGAGCTACCGATGGAATGTTAGTAGTTGTGTGCTACTATCTGATTGTAGAGTAGTCAGTGGAATATTATATTAAGACATCGTGAAAGATACCTCCCTAGATAAGAGGGAGTGTTGTGTTTCAGTAGATGTGGGAGGTAATTTCCTTCCTATATGACCTTTCTTAGACGCGAAGAGTATTTTGGAAGTGAGATATCCATTGGATAGATGTGAAAATACCTGAGAAAAAAATTTGGCCCAGAAGAATAAAGAATAATGAAGTGGCACCTTCCAGAGGAGAAGTCAACCCAATAAAGTGGTCAGGAATACTATAAATAGGAGGTGCTTTGGATCATTTGTTCACTAACTCACACTCTCTCATATACACAGAAGACAGGCACAAGTTTTGAGAAGGTTATGCAACTGTTGTAGTGGCAACGTTTCTTCTTGTTCAGTTTTTCTAGTATCTCACTCGTGTGTGCTACTCTTGGTAGTGGTGTGATACCTTGACATTGTGTTGCTACTACAGCTGAGGTGGTATTTCTAGTTGATCTAGCCTTTGATCCAGGGTTTATCTTTTTGGAATTTCTTTGTGAGCGAAATCTATCTAAGAAAGGTTGTTGGATTTTTCTCCCATTTGGGTTTTTTGGAGGATAAATATATTGTGTTATTTTGTCTCTTGTTTATGTTGCTATTTCTCAGTACTTGATATATAAGTTAATGTTAAATAAGAATAAAATAACATTTGTAACTCTACTGCTCTGTAAATAAAGAAAACTTTAACAGTAACATCCTGCACTTCCATAGACAAAAACATAAGCTTATGTATATCCTCCACATGGATTGGGTAGGCCTTATCTAACCATAAAGCACCAATGTGCACAATGTTGAACAACAAATTCATGCACCGAGAAACTTCATCGGTAGTGTCGAATACTGGTAGGTCGCGAAGACACATAAACGTGGAATCTCACAATGGTATGAAAGAAGGTTTCCATTTCCATTGAAATTATTCATTCGACAGTGTGACACAATCCAGAAATGAGTGGATGGACATGTGTGTATATTTTGTAGCGTCAGTAAAATCAAGGTCGACCAAATGGGTTTGTTTGACCTTCCCATGCAAATATCCTTGAATGATGACCCACATATCAATAAAATTTGTTGGAACAATGGTTTTGGGGAGGGCCCTTGACCAAATCTGTGAACCATTGTAACAGGTCGGCATTGAAAAACAAATAACATAGGTGGAAAAGGTCATGGATGCAAGCTCACAAGTTTCTTAATGGGCTCCAGGAATAAATGTGCAAGCAACTAGATGAAATCACAATAATTGTTGGGTCATAGGGAAATGGGGATTATCTAAGAAACATGTAGTAAGTGATGTGCTCGACATGCATTATGAGAGACAACATAGAAGTAAATCAACCTTAATGCTAGAGATGACCCCCGAATGCAATGAAATCCAAGGGAGATTTGGGTAATTAAGATTAAAAATGGAAAACCAGTAACAGGTCACGAGGTAAATGGGGAAGTTATGGCCACACCAACAAATGACCAGAAAAGGACTGACATTTGGTGATTTTTAAATGAATTTAACTAGTAATGACAAGACGACAGACGAGAAAGTACCAACGACATTTAACTTCCAAAATGACAGAGATAGGGAACAAAAGTTGAACATGGGAAAAAATTACTACGAAAAAAATTGATTTAAACCTCCTTAACCGCAAAGGTGATATCCATGCTGGAAAAACTAGAAATTACCACTAGACTTATAGAACTATTGATAGTTGGACACGTCACCATTTTGCTGATGAAAATGAAAAACATAGACAAAATTAGAAATCCTACCTACGAAACTCACTCTCGGAGACAAGAGTGTAATCGAAACATTATGTATGAAGAATAAAGATAGGGATTCAAGTGTGCACCATTCACCCATCCTATTCGAATAATTCCATCGATTTTCGCTAATCTGACAACTCAAGAGTCACAAATTTCTACAAATATAAACGGTCCCATCCAATGCATCTGTAGCTTCCCCTGATGTTTCTGATACTTGTTGTCATATAAAAATACTTGGTCACCTTGTGCAAATGAATTATGCTTTATGTGTCATTCATGCCAATAATGTTTTCAGGCTGTCTCCACATATTTATGAAAATGTTCTAATAACCTAGCCTCCTCATGTTCCATTAGTTCCCCAATCCATGCAACAATGGATTCATCATCTGTCATCTTAGTATCTTGTGCAATGAATAAACTTCGGGTGAGAAACTCAATTGGCACTACTACTTCTTTTCCATATACCATTTGAAATGGAGTATACATGTTTAATCACTTCGTGGTAGTCCTGTAAGACCATAACAAAACTGTAACTCGTTCATCATATTCATCCTAATTTTCACAATAGACTTTGGTCAACCCCATCTCCAATATTTATAAAATGCTTCCAATGTTCCATTGTCTTGCGGATGGTAGGGACTGTTCTTATGATGATGAATTAAAAATTCTCTTGTAAGGGCTTTGATAGTATCACTAATAAAATGGGCTTCTTGATCATCGGTCAAGCTATGAGGAAAACCAAAATGGGTAATTGTATTCTAAAAAATAAACCGTGTTGTTGTGGCTGTAGAGAAATCTCTAACAAATTCTTCTTCATCCCAACAAGTCACGTAGTTATTTGCGGTAATTATGTATCTTTCCTTTGAATGCTTAGTAGGAGGATTTATCATACCGATGAAATCAACAACCCATTTTTCAATGGCTTGTAATGCTCATACAAGGTGTAAACGTAACTCATCATGAGGAGATGGATTCCCCACTCTCTAACATACATTGCAGGCCTGATCATATTCCCTAGCATATTTAAACATCGTAGGCCACCATAATCCTGCTTCTAATATCTTTCAGGAAGTTTCCTTTCCACCAACATGTCCTCCCATAACTCCACTATGACATTCCCATAGAATATCAGGTCTTTCATGGTCTAGTACACAACGCCTCAATATGCTATCCAATCCTAATTTGTAAAATTGGCCCACAATTAGTTGATAGTTTGTTGCACAAACCACTAAGTGCCTTTTCTTATTTGTGAAATAGCCCTATGAGATAGTACCAGTGGTTAAAAATAATGTAATGTCCGACAGATAATCAGGAATATCCTAAATATAGAAAATATTTGAATCAGGGAGCTTATCATCTATAACTCTACCACTTTCTCCCGACTCTAGTCTAGACAAATGATCTGAACCCACATTTAGTTTACCAATCTTAACAATGACCTCAAAATAAAATTCCTGAAATAATAAAAACCATCTATAAATTTTACCTTCTAACACAGGTTTGTTAACCAAATACTTAAAAAAAGAGTGATCAGTAAAAAAATTAAAATGGATACCTAACAAATAATGCGTAAACTTTTGTAAAGAATAAACCATTTACAAACCTTCCCTTTCAGTTGTAGTGTAGTTGCACTCAGCCTGGGAAAGATTTTTGCTGGAAATGTGATCGAGATTTCCTTTCTCTATTTGCGCAAGAATAGTGCCTAGCGCGATCGCAGAAGCATCAATGTGCACATGAAACTCAATTTTCCAGTTAGGATAAATTAAAATAGTTGAAATACTCATATTTTATTTTAGTAGGTCGAACACTTTATCACAGTCCTGAGTCTAATGAAATTCTTCGGACTTCTTTAGTAGTTGTTCCAAAGGTGTTGTTATACTTGCGTAATTCCTAATAAACCTGCAATAGTATCCGGTATGGCCCAAAGTAGTTCAAAATTGTTTGCAGTGGTAGGAGGAGGTATATTGAGAATAAGTGCAACTTTTGCAGGATCGACTAGCACTCCGTCCCTACAAACTAGGTGAAGAGGAGCCCAGGACCGGTTTTGAGGAGCATTCATTGATCTCATTTTATAAGTGATTTTGTGAGATTAATATAAAGAAATACTTTTTATGTCCCTCCATATGATGTGTTCAATCTTCATGTTTGATTTGCATTTTGTTATGACATCTATCCCACTAATTCATACATAAGATGCATGTTCGTAGTTTCTTGTTTGTCTTTTGGTGAATGCAGGTCAGCCTTGGCAGGAGATTTGTAGTCGATAAGTGACTGAACGCAAAAGGATTGAAACCGGATGCGGAGTTTAAGGTAAGACTACCGGATCCTTATACTTTGTATTTTATGTATGAATGTGGGGTATTTTCAGGATGGTTTTTAAAAGTAGGAGACTTTAGAAGGTTAGCTCTGCATGCATGATTGAACCCTAGTGTAGTCCATAGGGGGGTTTTCCCACTATAGCAGTCGGCCCATGGGGTTTACCCATGATTAGGCCTTATTGTAAGGGATTGTAAAAGTACAAATAAGTAAGAATGTATGGTAGAAGATATGGTAGTGTTTTGTTGAGAAGATTTTGAGTAGTTTGTGGAGCTAAGTGCAAGTAGCTCGAATAGCTTTGTGCCATGGAATGTCTATGTGTAAGGCTTTGTGCTTGATAGAAAGTTGGTTATGTGCCTTGACCTAGTTTTGGAAGAAGGATTTGGTGCTCAGTGCGCAGATCTCATGTTTGGTGTGAAGCTTGGATCTGTGGCTTGGTGCACAGGAGTAACTGAATGTAAGAGATTGATGAATAATAAATAAGGGGAAGCGGTTGGTGGATGTAGCCCGACACTTGGGTGAAACACATATATCTTGTGTCTTTGGTTTTCTTTGTGTTTTGTTTTTTATGCTATGAATCTGCTTAGTGCTTTGATTATTATGTATGATAGATAGATCGGTTGTTTCTTAGTGATTTACTTGTGTTAAGGGTAAATGAATGTTATATCTAACTCATTTCTAAGTGTTGGACACACCTACATCACTTAGAGGGGGGTGAATGAGTGTGGGGCTCTTTTTCCCAAAACTTCCCTCTTGCACAAAAACTCATCAATTAGCATTCAACATTTATTCATTACCCATTGTTGTCATTTATAACCAGTTAGATGTGAGCACATATCAACAACATATATAAGCAATATATCATCAACAAGTCATCACCACAATGAACACAAAGAACACAAGATGTATGTACAATTTTCTTTTTATTATGGACTACAATCCTTGGGGTTTAACAACAACAACTGAATAGAGTACAACTCTACAAGAGCACCAGCTCTATATGCAAGACTCATCTTGCATTCTCAACACCAACTGAGATGAGGCAACAATCCTCAATAGATATCAATATGTACCATAAACAAGAGCATCAACCATGCACCAACCTGTGCCAAACAACCTGTAATCAACCTGTACCATAAACAAGTTCATCCAAACCATGTACCAGGTATATAACAATCATGTGTCAACTAATCATCAACAATGACTCATCAATATGTACCAACATCATCAACTATACACCTCATGTATGTTCCAACTCATTAACTGCTTGTCTCAACCATGACTAGTTTTGGATTAGTCAACAACCCTAACTTGAAGTAATCATAAATTTGAACCTGTAATGTATAAAGATCTGAAACTAATATAAAATTTTATTCAATGTGTTTTATGCAATTCCTCCAAGTGGCACTACTTGGAACTTCTCAGAAAAGGAGTTATAGCAAAAATGACATACCTTGCTGAATTATGGCTTATTCTAGAGAGCGACCTTGTAGAGCGTGCCCCACACTAAATATTTGATGAAATTATCTGAAACTGATATGCAATGTTATTTAGTGT
>JASDQU010103992.1:286181-312313 GCA_032191745.1 Picea mariana | reverse complement strand
GAGGCTCACTCTTTAGCAATAGTCATTATCAACACCATTTCATAAGCTCTCCATCTCTCATTAGAGTGGAGAAGTGTTGAGTTCTTTCACTCATATTTTCACCTTTCATTTGTAAGGAAAGCATCTATTTGAGGGCCTCAAGAGCCTTCCATTGGAGAAGGAAGGGACCCAAGTCACCTTTCCCCTTTGTGTACCTCTGAATTTCACTAATCAGATCAGCCTATCTATTGGTGAACTTGTTCCATTGTCACTTGTTTTTAGTTTTTTGTTTTTATGCTCATGTTGTTATTTAGTTCTTGTTTAATTCTTGTTAATACCTTTACTGTTTTCTTTCTAACCTTTTGCATTACAGCTGTCATGACTAGAAGAGCCCAACTAGGCATGTAAGTGCTCACTTTTTGCTCACACATTGACGAAAAGAGCACGAACACTAAGAAATAAATCCAATCTGAAGAAAAGAGGTAAGATCCCAAAATAGGTAATCTTTGTGCTTTGAAAAGAGAAAGATAAGTGAATTTTTTTTGTTTCGAAAGCATGAATTTAAGTATTTTTAATAGAATTTGTCCTAGTCTGAAGGCTAAGGAGCAGTTGAAAGAAATAGTTGAATTGAGTAAATTTAATGAAAATGAAGAAAGATATGTTATTCCTATGCATAGAGAGATTTTATGGATTAATAAGTAGATGTAGGAACCCAAAAAGTTTTTTTGTAGATTGCAAGTCCAGCACTGAGATCCTAGTGTGTAGTACAGAAGAGGTTGGGGAAAATTTAAAAGAAAAAGAGGATTGGCATTGTGCTATAACTGCAGAAGGCTGGGACATCTTTCTAAGGAATGCCCTGGCACGGGTCCTATTTGTCTTTGTTGTAATATTGTTGGTAATGAGGTTGAGGATTTTCCAAGGATGATTGCTAAAGTTGAAAGGATGAACATAAGACAAGAAAACTATGAAGAAAGTCAAGAGACTAAGAGCATGTTGGAAATTTCTAAAGAGAAAAGGTCAGAAGAAGTTCAGATTACGCTATTACAGTTGAAAGAAATGATGGATGTTCAAAAGGATGTCAGTTTACTAGAGATCCTAAAAGTAAAACAACGCATAAGTGAAAGAATAGAAGACTTTGACATAGACTGTGTCTTGGATGAGGAAACACAAGTGAATATTATGACAAAAGAAACTTGGAAAATTTTGGGAAAGCCTACTATGATACCTTCATTAGGAAGGATAGGCTTGTTTAAGGGAAATATGATAACCTTATGTGGAAGAGTTACTAATGTACCTATTATTGTTCATGGAACATCGACTGAAGAGGAATTTGAAGTCATTAAGCTTGTTGGGGACAACACCCCTTTCCCACTTTTGCTAGGTAAGACTTGGATTGAGAAGGATCGGATCAGAAGGAAAGCAGAGGAAGACGCCACATAAAAGAAAAAGAAAGAACTAAGGGATTTCATAGCTATAAAAATAGATCGACTAATAGAAGAACAAGAGGATAAGTTGAAGCAACAGAACAAAGTAACAACACAGGAGGGACAGAAGGCAAGATAATAGTTGTCAAGGTTGAAAGAATGTAAGAACGTTTGGAGGACCTATCCATTTAAGAAAGAAGTATATCCACACATGAAGTGTTAAGGAAGGGGATATTAACTTCATACCCTTTGAGGGCACATCAATAGTGCAAAGCCACTATGCTAAAGGAAGATAAGAATAAGAATGGAAAGAGGATTCCAAAAACAACTAGAGAGACTCAGATCACAGGAAATAAGGAAAGGAAGCTCCATAAAAATAAAGCTAAGTTGGAAAATATAGAGGAAGCTACAGAGACCATATGGAAGTCCTTGCAAGAGGCAGGTTCACAGAATTTGAGCCTCCCTGGAACAATAGGACCGCACAGAATGGGACTTCACACTGGTGAAGTTATATGATCATTCAAGGTGCCCTGACCATTAGAACAACGCTTCGGAATGGCTAGAAAACGAATTTATGGGCATATGGACCACTTTTAGACGTTGAGACTGTGCCATAATGGACAGATTCACATTGATGGAAGCCTCCCTGGCCATTGGAAGAATATTTTACGAGGCCCTGCTTATTTAACTTGTCGGTCATTACGTCGAGACCACTTTTTTCTACCCATGATTACTGAGCCAAGAAGAGAATTGATTGTGTGTTGAGTTATGTTATCTGAAGCTAGACCTCATTGTCCATTTGTCTACCTCACATGTCTGTTTGTCTACCCCGACCTATCTATTTAAAAGTGAGAATGTTGGGCGAACCTAGTGAATTAGAAAAGTTTATCGAGGAGGTCCTCAAGAAGCTAATGGCCAACAGATCGTTATTTGAAGGTGTCCAGGCATCATCGACTATGGTAGTTCAGGCTTCCCCTTCCACTGGATGTTGTTCTACCCGTGTTAACCTCGTGACTAAGTAGTGAAGTAATTACCACGGTGATCTAGATAATGTGAAGTAGATACCATCAATCCTACCATAGTATATCCCACCTTTGGCTGGCGTAGTTAACCACGATAGAATCCTGCAAGATTTTGAGTACACCGTATTCACGGTGTGCAATCCGAAAGGAATAGGTGTAGTTAGGAGCCAGTTAGAACATATACCGCTACTAAATAACAATGACTTCAATTTAGACGACAGGAAGAACTATGCCATGCTAGCGCCCCACCACTACTTGACGAAGTAAACTAGGAATAAGCCTTGCCTTGTTTTGCAGCCATGGATTAAGGGACTAGCACAGTCCACCATGCTAAATGTGATGATGATTCCCCATTTTGGTCTCCATCAGGAGGTTAATGCTTGTGTTAAATTCCTTCGGTCGTGATATCATGAGGGAAACCTGTGGATCAACCGGAGAATTACTGCGGATCTATTCCTAATCCACCAGATCATAGGCTTAAGCATGAAGGGACCTAACCCTCAACATTATTATCCAAGGAAAGCCTCAGACCACTCCCTGGCACAACGCATCAAGGAATCATACAGAGAAGTTGAAAAAGGAAAGCGAGGTTACAAGGTAGCATCTATATAGGATGGCGCAATGTGCCTCGCTTGCCAACTCATAGCTGGAAATCTCATAAGGAAGAACCACCCCACACAGGTCACCGGTTTCATGGTGGACCTCACAGAAAAATGTGTGGAGGGAATGCAGATGAACTGGGTGAACTACCTCGTCAATGAACTAGAGAAAATTTATCGTGAAGCCTAGGATTTGGGATATGAATTCCACTACAGTTTGTTGATCATTTTGATCGCATTTTTTTATTAACAAATTCCTGAAGGATCGACCTTCCTAGAGATCGAACCCTCAGAGCTATTGGCTTCTAGATTTTCCACCTTACGGTTTACCAACGACATGACGAAGCGGTGGCAATCCAATATCATGTTTCATGCATACTACCAGCAATTGAATATTTCCATTGAGTCATTTCCACGCATTAAACCGTGCACCTTGCACCAGTAC
This sequence comes from Picea mariana, assembly GCA_032191745.1. Lineage (NCBI taxonomy): Eukaryota > Viridiplantae > Streptophyta > Pinopsida > Pinales > Pinaceae > Picea > Picea mariana. The sequence continues at coordinate 308,844 of JASDQU010103992.1, read as the reverse complement.
AGACCAATAGGAAAGTTTCACACAGATCCACATTCCATCTACATCATTGTGCATAGAGATGAAAACAAGGAAGAGTTACAGTCGTACTACAAGCTAACAGATGAAGATATGGATCAGATTACAAAGGAGTGGCTGGAAGAATTTATGGCACCTGTCATTGATGCAGAACTCTCCAACACTGACACATAGGAATCCCCATGGTCACCTGAATTGAGCATGTCGAAAAGTCCAGTGGGACAAAGAAGAAGAAAAAGCAAGAAGAATTCTAGGATATATAGACTGGTGAAGAGGACAATGCTTTTGAAGATAACAGGTCTGGCTTGCTTGGAGGAGGAGGAGAATATGAAGCATATGGGCAAGGAGGAGGGGATGAGCAAGGAAGAGGAAAATCTACACCGCCTGAAGATCCCTCTACTGGAAAATTAACACCACAGAAGAGGAAGGTTTCTCCAAAGAATGCCTCATTAAGGAAGAAAACACAAGTTAATAAGCCCCAATTCGAGGCCATGCTCATGGAGCACGATATCAGTTTGGTCCATGGAGCTATGGAGGATGCTTCCAAGGATATCTTGCAGAGATATGTAGAGAAGCAGGAAGAGCCATATAGAAGGATCTAAAATAAATTAAAGGAAGTACAATAAGCTATTTGTTTGGTCCGTGCAGTACCCACTACGCCTTCCTCGTCACAAATTAGAGAATTGGGGGATGAACTAGCCCAATTGAGAAGACTTGTAGATGTGACAGAAGATTGACTTTAGAGAATACAAGAAGAGAAGGAGAAGGCTACAAAATCCTTGAAACAAGAGAAATATGAAACCTTAGAACAATTACGAGTAGCGCGGTACAGTCTAAGTGCCTATGAAAGTCAGAGAGAAAAGTTTCAGGCGATGCTCCGGGAGGAAAAATCCCAACTAAAGAGAGAAAAGGAGCAGTTGCTCACAAAATGGGCCACATTCAAAGAGGTAGTGAGTAAAGCATGTCACTTTGTGCTAGGCCTAGCACGGGAGGAGCAAGGGTCGGTCGAGGCTGAAGTGGTGAAGCTCGCTAAGACCACCAGCAGCTTCAGCTGAGGATAACAAAATTGGAGGCCCAAGCAGTACTAAGCACTCTGCAGGAGGTGGATGACTAGAGGGAAGAGACCGCTAAGAAAACAATTGTAAGAATAATATCCCTCACCTTAGAATGAAAACAACTGAGTGATAGAAGCACACAGACATATGAATGCCTCACAGAGGATCCAGAGCTAAGGAATATGGAAGTGCAGCTACAGGAGGTGTAGCAGCAGGCATTGTCAGTACAAGCATAGATGAAGAATCTCACCATAGTTTAAATAATGAAGAGATCCCAGGAGAAGTGTGTAGAGTAGCAGAAGATCATTGCCCTCCAGGAAAGGGTAATGGAAGTCATGCAGAAGCTAGAACCTATGTAGGAGGAATCCTGTGAGATGTTCGAAGATATTGATGGACAAGGCTCGAAATTGGACCAAGTGGTTGCAACAGTAAAACAATGCCTGGAAGGGCTTGTTACAGAGCAGATGATCCAGGAGCTTGTTGAGTAGGAGGCTCAGGAAATGAAGCAAGTCAAGGTATCTCGAGGTAAGCGTGAAGCATTTGAAGCATCATTGAATAGACTTGAGTGACTCCGGATGAGTCATAGGTGAGTGTTGGGGGTCTGTTAGCCCTCGACCAAGTTTTGTGGAAACCTTGGTCAGATTTGGACCACTTTTGGACTTCGACAGGCTGGTCGAAGATGGAGCACCCAGGAGGAGCTGAGATCGTGGATCTCACTTATTTTTCGAGCTATGCGGACCTAGTAATGGGTCCTATAGGGTTTTTGTAATAGGTTTTATGGGATGTCGTCCCATGGGGTTTACCCATTATTAGGACTTATTGTAAGGGATTGTAAAAGTATAAATAAGTAAGAATGAGTGGTAGAAGATATGGTAGTGTTGTGTTGAGAATATTTTGATTAGTTTGTGGAGATAAGTGCAAGTAGATCGAACGAGTTTGTGCCAAGGAATGTCTATGTGTAAGGATTTTTTATTGATAGAAAGTTGGCTCTATGCCTTGACCTAGTTTTGGAAGAACAATCTGGTTCTCAGTGGGCAGATCTCTTGTTTGGTGCAAAGCTTGGCTCTGTGGCTTGGTGCACAGGATTAACTGAATGTAAGAGATTGACAAATAATAAAGAAGACAAAGCGGTTGGTGGATGTAGCCCCACACTGGGGTGAACCACGTATATCTTGTGTCTTTAGTTTTCTTTGTGTTGTGTTGTTTATGTTATGAATCTACTCAGTCCTTTGATTATTATGTATGATATATAGATCGATTGTTGCTTAGTGCTTTACTTGTGTTAAGGGTAAATGAATGTTAGATCTGACTCAATGCTAAGTGTTTAGGATATATAATCATTTTTTGTTACTGTGATGATGTATCTTTGGGTACGTTATGCGATGTTAATAAAGCTAAGAAACTAATGCATGTTTTTCCTAAGTGCTAATAGAATACCCTGCGAAGTGTCATTATCAAATATTTATGTACCATCTTGGTTATAGACACCTGCGTCCTATAACCCCCCTTGCTTCTACCTCAGGTGAGACTTTTCCTACACCACAGGTGTTGCCGAAAGGGCCGATAGTTAGGGTATTTTTGGTGCGTTGTTGAGCGTTGAACCCTGGGTCTTCCCCTGTGCCAACACTATGAGAGAAAGAAGAGGAAGTTACAACGACTGTGTTGTAGGTTGTATCGCTTCATTTTGATGGATAATAAAAAGGAAGGACCTGAAAATTTATCTGGTGTATGTAGCCCACACTGGTTGAACCACGTATATCTGTGTCTCTATTTTATTGTGTATCTTATGTGTTTTATTTCTGCATTTATTTTATTTTATTTCTCCACGATACTATTTTTATAACAATTGGTATAAAGGTAACTCACATGGAAAGAGGGTTCCTTATTCGAGTGGGAGAAATGGAGGAAGATGGAAAGTTTAGGGTCGATAAATTTAACAATAAAACTACCAATTATGGAATATGCAGATGGAATATTATTTATATCAGAAGGATATATTCCTATCATTAGGCAGAATAGAAAAGAAGTCGACGGCCATGAAGGATGAAGAATGGGAGGTTCTTGAAAAAAAGGCACTAGGAACGATATAGTTGAGCCTGGCAACGTTGATGGCTTTGAATATTTGAAAAGAAAAGGAAACGAAGGATTTGATGGATGCATTGGCTAAACTTCATGAAAAACTCTTGGTGTCCAAGAAGGTATTTCTAATTAAGCAATTATTTAATATGAAGATGTTCAAAGGTGGGTATGTTGTAGATCATTTAAATGAATTTAATATGGTTACTAATTAGCTAAGTTCTGTAAAAGTGGATTTTGATTATGATTTCAGGGCTCTTCTAATCCTGTGCTCATTGCTAAAAAGTTGGAATGGCTTGTCCATGGTTGTAAGTAACTCGGTCTCTTTTTCAAACACTCTAAAATTTGATGATGTTTTTGGTGTTATCCTTAGAGAGGAAATACAACAAAAAAGCACAAGTGATACATTAGGTAATGTGTTGACCATGGAGAACAGGGGAAGAGGAAAGGGCTCAAGGAACCATGGGAATTATAGGAAGGGAAGATCCAAATCCATACTAGGAAATATAGAGTGTTGGAATTGTGGGAAGAAATGACATATGAAGAAAGACTACAGAGCTCCTAAGAAACAAAGAGATGGATAGTAGGAGAAAAATCAGGAAGCAAATTTAAAAAGTGATGTGTTACAATATTCTTTGATTCTTTCTGTAGATAATATTTCTGAGTCTTGAGTAGTAGATTCAGGGGCTTCATTTCATTCCACACCCCATAGAAAACATTTTATAGATTATGTTCAAGGTGATTTTGGACAGGTTCATTTGGGTGATGATGCACCATGAAAAATTGTTGGAATGGGTAAGGTACAAATAAAGAAAAAGAATGGAAACTAATGGTTGTTGAAAGAGGTAAGACATGTTCCATATCCAAGGAAAATATAATTTCAACAAGGAATTTTGCAAGTGAAGTCTGTATATCTATATTTACAAATAAGGTGGAAGGTCACCAAATGGTCACTAGTGATAGCAAAAGAAGAGAAGGTTGGTACATTGTATTTATGTATTGTTAATACTGACTCTTCAATATATTTAGCTTCTACATGAGTGGATATATCACTATGGCATCATAGGCTTGGAAACATGAGTGAGAAGGGGATGTGGATACTTCACAAAAGAATTTTTTTTCCATATCTTAAACAAATTGATTTGGATTCTGTTAGCACTGTGTTTATGGAAAACAAAAGAGAGTCGGATTTATCAGAGTCGAAAAAGAAAATAATAGTGAAAGATTAGAGCTTGTGCATACATATGTATGGGGACCAACTCAGGTATCATCTCTTGGTGGATATCATTATTATGTTACTTTTATTGATGATGCAACTAGAAAAATTTGGTTTTATTACATTAAAAAAAAATCTGATGTTTTTGATACTTTTAAGAAATGGAAATATTTGGTTAAGAATGAGATAGGAAAAAGGTTGAAGTGTCTAATATCATACAATGGACGTGAGTATTGTAGCAAGGAGTTTAATTATTATTGTTCATACCATGGGATTCGTAGAGAGAAAACAGTTCTAGGAACACCACAAGAAAATGTTTTGTCAGAAAGGATGAACGAGACAATCATGGAGTGTGCAAGGAGTATGAGATTGCATGCTTGGTTTCCCTTATAGTTCTAGACAGAGGCTGTAGATATTTTTGTTTACATAATAAACAAAGGACCTTCAAGATATTTGTATGGTGGATTCCAAAGGAGGCATGTTCATGTAAAAAGGTAAACTATTCTTTTTTGAATACTTTCGGTTGTGAAGCATTTGTCCATATTGATAAAAGAAAATAGAACAAATCTTGACAAATCCGAGAAGTGTACCTTTATTGGATACGGTGTTAATGATTTTGGTTATTGCTTATGGGATTATGAAAATTGAAAAATCATTAGGAGTAGAGATGTCATATTCAATGAGAAGTTCATGTACAAAGATCATTTGCATGGAAATAAACAGGAAAAGGAAAAACCAGAATACACTATGCTTGATGAGATCAATGAAAAAGAAATTCCAAAGGTACCCGAAAATCAAAATGTACAACTATAGGAGCAGCAGGTACCTCAAACTCTTGCAAGTGTTGTTAGAAGATCTAACAATATAAGTAGACCCCCTAAATGATACTCTCCTTCATTGTATTATTTATTGTTGACTGATTTTGGTGAACCAAAAAGTTATGAAGAGGCAATGTAGGTAGAAACTAAAAAGAAGTGGGAGAAAGGCAGGAAAGAGGAAATGGACTCCTTCGTAAATAACTAGACTTGGGACTTGGTTCAGTTGCCTGTAGGAAAAAAGAGAATTTCATAATAAATGGGTTTACAGGTTGGAGGAGGAATTTTGAGGAAAAAATTGGTACAAGGCTAGACTTGTTGTAAAGGGGTTTGCACAAAAGAAAGGTATATATTTTGATGAAATATTTTCTCATGTTCTTAAGATGACTTCAATTAGGACTATTTTAATCCTTGTTGATTTGGATTTATGATAAGAATGAAATGAAACCACAGATTTATAATATTAACACAAAAACACAGTGAACAATAACAGATATACAGTAAAACTTGACTTCTATTAAATAAGAAATATGTTGAAAACTGTAATATGCAGACTAAAAACAAGCTTGCTAGAATGGTGGCAGCTTATCTCTGAGAAGAGATGTGACGGCTATGCTCATTCACAAGAAGATGAGTACAATGAGGCTTTGAAGGAATTTTTACAATAAACATGAATGCCAAAACCCTAGACATCCAAAAACCTAACCCTAGGAGATGAAGCACCAAAAGTCATGTGGGCCCCGTTGGGGTAAATTAGTACATCAACTTCTTGGGGTCGTAACTTTTTCATACGTTCTTCGTTTAGGGTGAACGATAGCATGTTGGAAAGGTATTGAGAGGGAGCTTCATTTAGGGGGATGAATGAGAGACATTAGCGATTATTGTCTTTCCTTATCGCGAAAAAGCATCGTTTAGGCCCTCAAAATGGCCTTGGAAGTTCAAGAACCAAAAAACTGCTAAAAATAGTAAGTTGCCAACAAACTATTTCGATCCAGTTGGACAAGGTGGGTAGCCACCAAGATCCTCCTAGATAAATCATCCCCCTTAGGAATAAATGATCTCCATTTCCTTGAGTTTCCCCATCATATGAGAAGATTTATGTTGAATTTGGCCTCGGGTGAGCCACTTGCCTTGATGCAGGAGTTTCCCTGCTTTGATAACCTGATAAATTTGGATCCTATGATGGAGAGTTCCCTTGAAATGTGTGTCCATGATTTGATCAGTGGATGAATTTTCAATGAAGTCAGTGTTGAGCTCTATTGGTTTCAATTGTTCTACTATCTCTGAGGTGTCCAATAATGGTGGAAAATAAGGCCGAAGGAGGTCCACATTAAATATTGGGTGCAAGCCAAGGAATGGGGGAAGGTTGATCTCAAAAGAATTATCACCCATAGCCTTGATGATGGTGTAGGGTGAATAATGGAGTGGACGAATCTTATGATGAGTCTCTATAAGGCGTTCCTTCTGCAAGTGCAACTAAACTTTATCTCCCACCTAAACCTGGTGTGGCACCCGACGTTGATCATGGAATTTATTGTACTTGGAATTGGACTTCTATAAAATATCTTGAACCTGTTGGGAGATGTTTTGGATCTTCTCAATGAACCAAGTGGCTTTGTCAGCTCAATTTGGACCATGCAACGAGTCTGGCTGCGTTGTCACAAGGGGTAGTGCAACATCCATGGGACTCAATGGTTGAAATCCCAACCCCACCTGAAAGGGGTTGTGATTGGTTGAGCTATGTATGGCTATGTTTTAGTTGTGTTAAATGTTTGGTCTCCCTTTTGATACCTCCAATTTCCTTATCTTGTCCTATATCTTGACCAACGTTTCCTTATATATATGCACTATTTTCCTATTTTCCTCAAAAGTCATGTCTTTATCCATTCTTTTGTATATATGAGGTAACTTCTGTTTAATCATGATTTATGAGATTTATTAGTGATTGGAATGGAATAATTGATATTAAATGGTCTCTAATTACTTTTAATGTGTAAGGTACCAGATCTATTATATTATCAAAATAGAGAAATAATGCAAAGAATAATACTGAGATAGCAACAAAATACGGAAATATTGCAGAGATAATAGTGGAAGAACAAATTATAGAGAACCACAACATTATAATTATACCTTTATTGATAGGAAACAATGTTCACTTGCCTCTTCAAGGGGGAAACCTCTAGTAGAGCAGAGCTCTGTTACAATTATTTTCCAAGACAAAACTTCCCATACCCTCTACTCTTATTTATACTAAATCTATCTATCCAAAAGAACAAACTAGAGGAAGATCCCTCTAGAAGCACAAGCTTCTATTACGTCTTCTTAAAATTGACTTATTCCTCCTTATTACTAGGCCTTATTAATATTGACCTTTATTACATGGAAATATATTATTATACCCACTTGAGGGGTTAGGTAGGTTAGGTCCCTAACATGCCCTCCCCCTTAAAATCAACCTTGTCCTCAAGGCTTGAGATGAGGAAATTGTTGGGGAATGGTAGTTGGCTCCCAGGTGGAATCTGAGAGAGTTGTATCTTTCCACTAGACTAACACTTCCTTGATAGTGTGTTGATGAGGATGACGCTCACATTGGTCCAAAACTGCTTATGGTTGCAACCAGATGGATCCTTATTCATCCAACTTGGGAAGGTTGGTTTGAGTTTGGCACTTAGTTCCAATTACCTTCTTTAATTAGGAGACATGAAAAACATGATGGATTTTAGAAGAACTAGGTAAAGCTAACTAAAAGGCCACATGTCCCACGCACTTGAGAACTGTATAAGGACCATAAAATTTGGGTGCTAGTTTCTTACAATGTTTGGCATTGAGTGAAGTTTGTTTATAAGGTTGCAGTCGAAGAAATACATGGTCTCCTTCAACAAATTGATGCTCTGAGCGACCTTGATAGGCTTGTTGCCTCATGTGATTCTAATCCATGACCAAATTCTCTTTGAGGGTATGGAGAATAGCTTCCTGAACTGTACGTTTTTGGTCAACCACCTGAACCTTCGAGACACCTAGCATGTAGGAGAGAATGAAAGGTGGATTTTTTCCATATGCTGCTTCAAAAGGAGTCATGTGAGTAGTTGTATGGTAAGAAGTGTACTACCACCATTCAGTTAATGGTAACCATTGAGCCCATGATTTTGTCTTTCAAAGGAAAAGCACCTCAAATAAGTCTCCAAACACTTGTTGACAACTTCATTTTGACCATCAATCTAGGGATGATAGGCGGTGTTGAGATGCAATTGGGTGCCCTGTAGCCTGAACATTTCTTGCCAAAATTTCTGGTGAAACTGGGGTCTCGATTAGAAACAATAGAACGAGGCATGCCATGAAGCTTGAAGATAGGATCCATGAAAAGTTGATCCATAGTGGATGTAGTAAATGGATGGTGAAGAGCACAGAAATGAGCATACTTGGAAAGACGATCAACTACCACCATGATGATTGACTTATTGCCTGATTTAGGTAATCCCGCAATGAAATCCATAGAGGTGTCCCTCCAAATAGTGGGTGGAATCGGAAGTGGTTGGAGTGTGCCAGGGGATTTGATGGTTTATCCCTTGTTACATTGGCAAACATCACATTCTACGACAAAAGTGAAAACGTCATTTTTCATACCATCCCAGAAAAAAGAACGTTTGACCCTGTCATAGGTTTTGGTAAACCCTGAGTGCCCAGTTGTGGGAGTAGAATGAAACTTAGAAAGCACCATGGATTCAAGTTGTGACTATTTACTTAAATACAAACATCCTTTGTAGCGAATCTCGTCATTAGACTAGGAGTACCCTGGGGAAACTGAAGAATTGGCTTACAATTGTTGGATTAGATGCGAAATTTTAGGATCTTGTAGACATTCCTAGCAAACATTTTGGAGCCAATCTAGTACAATGAAGGATAGGGAGAACAAGGACACTTCATCTTCATATATTCAATAAAGAGATTCAACAACCACACTTTCTTTACCTTTCTTGTAAATTATCTCATAATCATATCCAAAGAGTTTAGGTACCCATTTTTGTTGCTTTGGAGAGCAAGTTTGTTGCTCCATAAAATACTTAAGGCTTTGATGATCTGTCTTAATTTGGAAGCATTTCCCCAAGAGATAAGGGCGCTAGAGATCTATTACATGCAGAATAGCCAACATTTCCTATTCATAGATTGATTGGCCCAAATGGTATTCTGACAATTGTTTGTTGGTAAATGCCAAAGGTTTACCCTCTTGCATAACAACTGCTCCAATTCCTCTCCCAGAGGCATCACATTTCAAGACAAAGGTATTTTTGAAATCAAGAAAGGATAAGACTAGAGTAGTTCACATAGCCGCCTTAAATGCTTGAAAGGCCAGATCAGCTGCGGAAGTCTAAATGAAAGAATTATTTTTAAGTAGAGCAGTGAGATGTGTCACAATATTTCCATAATTCTGAATAAACTTGCGAAAATAGCCTATTAAACCCAGAAAACCATGCAATCTTTTGATAGTCTTGGGGCGAGGTCAATACTGCATTGCTTCAGTCTTCTCAGGATCTACCTGGACACCAGTCTTACCAACAATATGACCCAATTACTCGACTTTCGAGGTGCCAAAGGAACATTTAGAGTGTTTGAGGAAAAGTTGATGATGAGATAGTATATGAAGAACTTGATCCACCTAGGCAAGATGGGATTTCCAGGTTTTACTATAGATGAGAATATCATCAAAGAAAACTAAGACAAAATGATGGAGAAAACGACAGAATACATGATTCATGAGGCTTTGGAAGGTGGAGGGGGAATTACACAAGCCAAAGGGCATGACCAAGAACTCATAGTTACTGTCATGAATTTGAAAGGCAGTCTTGGGGATGTCAGCATCTTTCTTACGTATCTAATGGTAGCCAGAATGTAGATCAAGTTTAGTGAAATACTGAGCACCACTCAACTCATCCAAGAGATCATCAATGACGGGAATGGGAAACTTGTCCTTGATGGTGGGTTTATTGAGGGAATCAAAGTCGAGACACATGCACCAAGTACCTTCTTTCTTCAGTACCATGACCACATGAGAAGAATAAGGGTTGGTACTAGGGCAGATAACACCCGCTTGTAGAAATTCCTGCACTATTTTCTCAATTTCATTCTTTTAGGAAAAGGGATGAAGATAAGGGAGAACATTGGGAGAAAGACTACCATGAACAAGGGGTATGGAATGATCATGAACATTATGAGAAGGCAGAAGTCCCTTAGAAATGGAAAAATCATATTGGTGTTTGGAGAAAATAGCTTGGAGGTGAGGATGCACAGAGGGTGTCTCAACCGCATGAATAGAATGGAGTTGAGAAATAATACTAGAGTGGCCTTTATTGAGGATATTTTCCATGCAATGGGAACTAATGATCTCAGGAGAACCAGTTGTGAGACCTTGGAAGTTATACCTTTGTCCCAATTGTTGTAATTTCATCGTTAATTCCTTAAACTTCATAAGAATGGGACCCAAAGTGTGTAACCATTCATCACCTAGCACAATGTCACAATTTCCCATTTCAATGGAAAACATACGAGATTTCAGGTGATAATTTCCAATTTGAAGACGTACATTTTCACAACTCCCACCACATTTCATGGACCCACCATTGGGTATCATGATTTGAAAATTATTGACAACACGAATATAACAATTGGTTTCTGGGGCAATGCGACGATGAATAAAATTGTGGGTGCTACCACTCTCAACAAGGATGATGGTGTTCCTATTCTTAATATATCCAATGAGCTTGAGGGTTTGTAGAGAAGAGAAGGCAGTGAGGGAATGCAAGGAAATGAGTGGTTCGACTTCAAGTGGGTCAGCGGGATATCAAGTAGCACCGAGAAGGGAGGTCACTTGAACAAGTGCCCCATAAAATATTCTTCATCACAATTATAGAAAATACCCTTCAGTTGGTATTCATCCATTTCATCCCTAGTTAATTTATGGACATTGAGGGGAGTGACAAGGGGCTTAGGATTAATGGGTCGAGGGAGAGGAAAAAAAGAGGGTTTTTTGTTCTGGGAAAAAAAACCTTGTTGGGCCTCTTTAGCACATTTGGTAGCTTCCAACCAAGTCTAATGGAGGTCCATGAGAACCTGGGATTGGATTTCATCCTTTAGGTCACTGAGAAAGAATTCACAGAAGAAATCATCTGACATACCCTCAGTTCGAAAGGCCAAATTCTCAAAAGAATTTATAAAGTCTTCCACTATGCTTGATTGTTTCAACTTGGTCAAATGACCGAGATAGTGGGTATAAGTGTCAAAGAAGTCATAGAGATTTGCAAAAAACTGGGTCCAAAAACTATACCCCTAAGGTGAATTTTTACGTCATTTCCACCAGTTCCATCGTTCAGGATCTAGATAGAGGACAGTATAGCGAAGTTTGTCCAACTCATCAGTAATACCATGCAAAGAAAAATAATGCTCCATTTGAGTGACCCAACCCATAGTATCGGAGCCATCAAATTTATTGACCTCGACGTGGAGAAGGAGGGGCTCACATTGAAAGGAGTTGGATTGAAAATGTAGAGAATGAGAGGAATCAACAACATCGGGTTGGTCCGAGTAGGAAGTACCCAAAGGGAGGTTCAACAATTGGTTGACAACATACTGGAGGGTGCTAAATTGGTTCATGAATTTGGCTTCCATGGTGTCAATTTTTTGGTCGACTTGGGACTCAAATTTTGCAAGGCGACAATTGGTAGAGGCAATTGCATATGTCACATGATTTATGGAAGCTTGAATGTCTTGGTTGCGAGTGGTGGCCATTTGAAGAGGAGAAGTGAGGGTAAGGAAAAATGGGTGAGTGGGATCACAAAAAAGGACTTATAAGTGATTGGTACCACGACGATCAGGGAAAGAAGGGGAATATAATGGAATAGGTGGAAAATTAGGGAAGTTGAGAAGGGTTTGGGTCCACTGAAAAAAAAAGTATTAAAAATGAAAGGTATGACTGTGATCAGGGAGAAAAGGGGAATCCAATGGGATAGGTCCCAAATACGTGTGACGGTGGGACCACTATACTTTATTTTTTACTCCTACGGAGTTATACTCCAGCCTGAATAATACCACAGTGATGAAATGCCCAAATGCTTAACAGGAAAAAATATGTAGTAATTTTGCATCCAAAATGCAGAAGGAATAGTTGCGCGGAAATAGATCTTGTCTGTTTTCTTTTTGTTTCTATCCCAAGGGATAGGGTATTCAAGATTTTTATATACAAGGGTTGTCCTTGTGCTATATCTCTCTGATATACATGCGGGGTCCAATAGTAGTAATCGACCCAATATCTCAAGGAACCAACTAAGGAGGCTATATTGTTCCCTTATCCGTACTACCCGACTACCCAGGTACTAGAGAGTATCTTCCCAAGTGTTGTTCTTGGTGGCACTATAGCAGTCAGGTGGTCGATTGATTTATCTACGAAGGGATTCAGGAGATCTAGGTCGATCCATATACAGGTGTTGTCTAATGCACTACAGGTGTTGTCTGATGCACTACCACTTGAAGGGGTACCAACAGGGGTTACAAGGTGGCCAACAAATGTGCACTTGAGTACCTCTTGTATTTATTGCATGTATTACTCCCCGATCACGGTTTTATGCACGTAACGACAAATGTATGTAGTTTTAAGACGTCGGAATAAGTCTCTACCCTGAAAAAAAAAGTTAACCCACAATTTTATGCCGAGGAAAGTTCTCTAATACCACTTGTAAGGTGCCAGATCTAGTATTTTAGAAGAATAGAGAAACAATAAAGAGAATAATATTGAGATAGCAACAGAATATGGAAATATTGTAGAGATAATAGTTAAACAATAAATTATAGGGAACCACAACACCAGAATTATACCTTTATTGATAGGAAACAATGTTCACTTACCTCTTCAAGGTGGAAACCTCCAGCAAAGCAGAGCTCTATTACAATATTTTTCCAAGACAAAATTTTTCATACCCTCTACTCTTATTTATACTAAATCTATCTATCCAAAAGAACAATCTAGAGGAAGATCCTTCTAGAAGCAGAAGCTTCTATTAGGTCTTCTTACAATTGACTTATTCCTCCTTATTGTTATGCCTTATTAATATTGACCTTTATTACATGGAGATATATTATTCTACCCACTTTAGGGGTTAGGTAAGTTATGTCCCTAATAGAATGATTCAAGAAGACCTTATGACACAACTCCTATTCATCTGGTACTCGTTTCGGTGTTCATCTGGTATTCAATTCATTCGGTACCTATCTCTACGCTCATCTGGTACCAATGTTGTGTTTGTCTGGTACCTATTTTTGCGTTCATATGATACCTAGTCCTGTGTTAGTCCAGTACCGATATATTTGACTGTGTGTGTCTGGTACCAGTCTTCTTGTTCCAACTGTGCACATCCGGTACCAGTTCTTCATTTTTCGGCTTGGGTGCTTGACAAGTTTTCTCTCAATGGGTCCAAGGAGTTTTTTGTCTTGAACATCCTTTGTTCGTTGAAGACCACGATATACTTCATCCTCATGCACTTCATGTGATGAGGATGAAATAGTTTCCTTGAAAAATGATACATCAACCAATTGTAATATTTGTGCAATAATTTTATGTTATCTCTAGAATTTGATTGTAGAGGTTGTTTCTCTTTAAAAGAGAGATCTTTGTAGATGATAGAGTGATAGAGACATAGTTAAGCATTGTTATGTTGTAGAATTAAAACTTGAAAACTGTTGATTGTACCCATGTTTCTGAAGTAATGATATAAATTGAAATTCATCGAATCTATGTTTGTGAACAAATCTTCCCTTCTGTAAGTTTCTTTTAAAATATACCTTGTTGGTATGGCAAGGGCCCACCAACCCAACCAAGGTAAGCTTCCTTGTATTTATTGGTGAATATAATTCTGGCTTTTTTGTGTGTGGATAGAATAATTATGTGTTTTGATCATAGCATCTAACTTTATTTATGTTATGTTTCAGTAAATACATTTGATAGAATAATATAGATGTGTGATAATTCTGAGTGAGTGAGAGTTTTGAGTACAACATAAGATTTCTGAGTGAAACATAAATTTTTGAGTAAATACTTGTTATCCTTGTGTGTGTGCAGATAGACAATCGTTTGTTAGACTGAATGCTTTAGTGTATGTTTCTATTTTGCAAATATAGGGACAATTAAGATATCCATCTCTCACCGTACATGAGCCTATAATGGAGTATCTCACCACACCTAGAGTTTCTTCCATAATTGATTAGGCTACATCTTACAAACACAGGCAAGTTCAAGACCTCCATTTCTCACCCTACATGAACCTATAAGGGAGTGCCTTAATACACCTTGTATTTTTTCTAGGATTGATTGATCTTTCTTTTAAGAATGTGCAGAGTGTCAATTGCTGCTAGAATAGTTGCTACAGGAAACAGAGTCAAAGTTCATCTTTCTCTTTCATGATCTTGTAAATGAACATATTCATCACCTGAGAAAGACCTTTAGATCATATTCTTGTTTATGAGTTTTTCTTTTTTATTTTTTAACTATGTGGAGAGTGTTACTTGAAAAGTGTGAAAACAATGTATTGGTTTTAGAGTGTTTTCTTATGTAGGATATACTCATCAAGCATAGGAATTTATCTGTTATAGACACATATAGTAAATCAAATCTATTGATTATGAAACTGGATTGACATATTAAATGATTGAAATATATTAAACATATAATTGCACCAACATTTTGGCGTCATTGTCAGGTAGTTGTAAATGGTAATATGTAGTATTTGAATTAGATTTATCTTATGATTTTGGATTGGTTTTAAGGATGACCTAAGGGCAGAGAGAAAATGGTAAGATGTAAGGGAGGAGCCCATGCATCCACTTTAGTGGGGTTTCCCCAAAGTCAGATTTTCCTCTTACCTTCAATAGTTAAAGTTTTTGTTGTGTTAGTATTAGATATTTTTTTTATACGTAGACGTAGGGATAGTAAAGGTAGATTTATTGCATTCAAAATTGTAGAAAATTCAAGAAAACCCACCCATTCTAATTTAGCTAATTTATGTTTAAGAGAAATTCTTACAGGAGAGATTTCAAAGGAAGTAATATAAACTACATCTAAAGGTCTTGAATCTGAAGCTACTATGCAGATTGAGAACATATCACAGCAAGAATTAAGGGAAGCACTGGCAAACCAATCAGAAGGAGGAGCTAGAAAAGAGACAAAGGCAGTGGTAGAAGAGGTTGAATCTACCATTGGAGAAACACAGAAAGTATTGGAACATTTGGATATTCCAACTAATATAGTGGTTGAACCATCACTTAATGGAGAAACATCCCCTACAATCTATAGCATGCTATTCAGATATATGAAAAATGAGGAAGGGAATGTAAATAATGAAACTAAGACATTTGGATTCCCAATATCAGACATTACTAGAGATGTTCCTATGAATAATATCCCACTATCATCATTACCTCACTTCCATGGTATGTCAACAAAATATCTTGATTCATTTTTGTTTGAATTTGATATCATGGATGATTTTAAGGATGGAAATTTATATTAAAATGTAGAAACCTAGGCTAATCTTACTAGTCCTTAATATGTAAACTGTAAAATGTTTGGCGATAGTTTTGTAAAAATATTCAAATTTCTAGGGATTTTATATAGTTTCTATAAAACTTTGGCGATTTTTAAGGTAAAATAATTTTATTCTATGCAATTTGGGCAAACTTTTTTTAGAAAAAAAGGAAATTGGAGAATACATTTTTCGAAAAAACCATGGAAAATTAGCCCATTTGCGAAATTTATCCCCTAAAATCATCTATGTTTGATATATTATGTAGAATTTATAATTATGTTGATAGTGCACAAAAATTAAAACTCTTTCCAGCCACACTTAAAGACTAGACATTAAGGTGGTTTATGAGTCTAGGAGAGCATACTATCTTATCTTGGGATGGTATGAAATAAAATTTCCTCCAGAAATATCAGGATTATTGTAAACCTAGAGATGCTAGGAATGATATATTTAAAATGCAACAGTCTGAGGAGGAGAGTCTAGAAGATTACCTAGAAAGGTTCCTATACAATTAGAAAAGACAAAACAATTTTCCTTAGACACGGGAATAGTTAGGACCATATTCCTAAAGGGTATAAGGGATGGTTGTATCAAGTTACTGAACCTTGTGATTTCTGGGGATGTATACAAGAATCCATTTGTAGACATTGTAGAGTATTGTAAAATGTATTCCCGGGGCCAAGCCAAAACAAGGAAAAGTGTAAGGGATCATATAGGCAGAAAAACTAAACCTACTCTAGGAGGTGTTACAAGGATAGAATTAGGGAATATGCTAGAAAATTCAAATCAGACATCATAAACACAATCAACACCCAGTCAGACACCATGAAGATCAAAAGGAAACAACAAGAAGAAAATGCTACTTTAGCAATTTTTTTCCTTGGTGTAGGAAAAGGAATCCTGAAAAAGAATGTCCTATTAATGCTATTGAAATTTTTGGGATCTGTAAATAAGACCAACCTACCAACTTGTTTCCTTCCTTACCTGGAATAAAATCCATTTTTAAGAGAGGAGGGGAACCTCAGGAAACATCATATCCCCCTAAGAGAGAATGGAGACAACAAAATCCTAATATGTTTTTCAATCCTACCATAAATAACCCACAACAACAATGGATTCCTCCAATTCATTACTCTCAAATGACACATCAGCAACCACAAGTCCAACCTTGGAAACAAGGATGGAGGGGGCCTGCATATGGGAATGTTCCTTTTCAACCACCAATGTTTCCTACTTACCCACAAAATCCTTCCAATATCTCTCAGTTGTTACCTAGATTTAATCCACCTACTCTACCTCCACCTTCCTAGAAATAACAACAAATCACATTTACTTTGAACCCAAATCAGTAGCAACAAATGCAAGATGCACCTAATCCAAACCCCCCTCGACCTACCCCTATTCCTGCAAAACCCATTACTAATCCGAACAATAGACCTAAACAACCTGTATAGAATCTTGAACTACAAACTTTCCCGACTTATGTGATAACTCCTATTTTACTGAATTAAATTCAATTAAGATGTAGGAAGGTCTTGAATAAACCAAATTCTATAGTGATTATTCAAGAAAAAGAAAAAATAGATAACCAACCAAATGAAGAACAAAACACCCTTGTACGAAAGGAAATTCCACCTCACACTCAACCATCATAAATACCTCGGGAAACTTATCCTCCATCTTATCAAGAAAGGTTACTTGTGAAGAAACCTGAGGTACCTCTAGGACATGATTTATAAGCTGAACTAAGGAATATATATATTCCCCTACTTCAATCCATCAAAGATATTCATATCTATGCCAAAATTATAATTTAACTTTTCATTAAAAATCCTGGAAGGAAGAGGAAGGAACCTCTTGTTATACAAGTGGTTGGACAACTGTCAGAATTTATATCATAAATTCCATCTAAATATAATTATCTAGGAAATCTAGTGGTGACAATAGAAATTAATGGTATTTCTTTGTGAAATACACTTATTGAAATAAGAGCATAAATAAATGTTATGATTGTTGACACCATGTGAATGCTGGAACTAAATCACTTAAGGCCAACACAAACCTTGCTGGAATTGGCAAACAAATCAGGAATTAGCCCAACAGGAAGTATAGATGATGTAACAATCACCTTAGCCTCCTGGGATTATTATGTAGACTGCTTGGTAATTCATTCAAAATCCTCCAAACTTGGACATCCACTTGTGCTTGGTCGTCCTTGGTTGGCCACTGTTGATGAATTTATTAGTTGTCGATTTGGGGAGATGACAATTTATAATGGGACCCAAGGTCAGAAACTTATTCTCTTTCCTCCTGCCCAACCATCCACTAAAGTGTTCGACAACTGAGAGGGGGGGGGGGTGAATCAGTTGTTACCGTGCTTAAACAATTATGCTTATTTTAAACTCTTTACAGAGCACTCAATGACAATCACAATAATGCAAGGAAGTAAGAAATAGAACATTCAACATCAATCACACATATGAAATATATAGAGATGGATATTTCCTAAGGAAACCCATAAAGGGTAAAAACCTCTTCTTCTTGGTATGATAAGTAATCTTTACATTCTTTACATTATCATACATATGAGCTCCAACTCATTGTGAGGCTACAACCTCTTTTTTGCAAGATGCAACTTGCTGAGAGCACCAACTCTTTGTTTTCTCTAGCACCTACTAGAAGGAAGCACCAACTCCCTGGTTTCTCTAGCACTCACTAGAAGGAAGCAACAACTCCCTAAGTGTTCTAGCACCAACTGGATGGAAGCACCAACTTCTAGTCATACAAGCACCAACCTGTATAACAAAGAACAACAATTCTCCCTTGCACCACCATATCACCCTGGTTTCTCTGGCTGCAACCAGATGGAAGCTACAACTCCCTGTGTTCAAGCACCCACTTGAACCTCTAAGGACAACAGTCCTCCCTAGCACCTCCCAACCACCCTGATTATATATGTCTTTGCTACTGAAACTTATTACGGTGATATAATGTTCATCAATGGCTTACCAGTCTCATCATTGTTATGCTACACTGCTATGCTCTACCTGCATCAGTTTCTTCCTGCACACATGCCTAGTGCTTTTTGTTCTTCTGCCTTTTATGCTCTATGTGCCATGTAAATTCAATGCACCATTCCTCTTCTGTGTATTTCAGCTGCTGCACACTGCCTCCTTCTACACGCCTGAATCACTCTCAATAGTAGCACCCATCTCTTCTTTGTTCTACATTCTTATAGTCTCTATACACCTTGTGCATGCTCTATGTGCAATAATTCTGCATGCTCTTCATAGCGCCATTGTTCTCCCCAACTCGAGTTCTCTGCCTGATCATCATTACAACTCTTCATCTTCCCTGGCGGTTAAACCCATGTGTCCATCATCACTGGGTGTTATGCCGAGATTCCTTAGCCTCTCCAGTAGTCAAGACTCTTCATCTTCTCTATCATATTCGAGCTCATCCTCTATGTTGTAGTTACAGGCTTCAACGCTCTTCCATCTGTTAATCACCTCGATGAACAATCTTCATTCCATTGGCAAATGCCTTGAGACTCTCCAGCTCCTCTGGAAATCACACTGAGGCCTCTTCAAGTCCTCTAGTAGAAACCATCAGTCATATCTAGTAGTGACACTATGAACCTATTGAGCCTTGTGCCTTTGGCACCTTTCATCTTTCCTTTCACATGTGGCCTCANCTCTATCATATTCGAGCTCATCCTCTATGTTGTAGTTACAGGCTTCAACGCTCTTCCATCTGTTAATCACCTCGATGAACAATCTTCATTCCATTGGCAAATGCCTTGAGACTCTCCAGTTCCTCTGGAAATCACACTGAGGCCTCTTCAAGTCCTCTAGTAGAAACCATCAGTCATATCTAGTAGTGACACTATGAACCTATTGAGCCTTGTGCCTTTGGCACCTTTCATCTTTCCTTTCACATGTGGCCTCAAGCAGTGACCACAACCTACACCAAAAGGTGTTTTCACATTTCGTCATTTCAGCATTTTGCATGTCGCAAATTCCTGTTGTGAGGTATATCGACTCTCCAAGTTGCGATATCCGAAATGGAGCTTGGTTGCACTAGCTCCTTCCTCCATCTTTTGTAGATGTGACCACTGGCTATGACCACAACCTTATTCGAAACTGCATTTCGCAATTTCACGTTTCACGAATTTGTTGCGAGTCACTCTGACTCTTCCAACTCCCGATCATGAAATGGAGCCTTACAACTTGCAATCTCCTTCATTCACATGCCCACAGTTGTGACCAAGCATTTGTCCATAAAGTGCTTTGGCAATTTCACATTTCGGCATTCCTTTGGTGAAGTGTTTCGACACCTCCAACTCCCGGTATCCGAAACTTGCACCAAAAGGTGTTTTTCATAGTTCAACATTCTTATGGTGAAGTGTTTCGACACTTCAAACTCCCGGTATCCGAAACCTGCAATAAAAGGTGTTTTTAGCATTTCGACATTTCGGCATTTCGATATTCCTGTGGTGAAGTGTTTTGACACTTCCAACTCTCGGTATCCGAAACCTGCACCAAAAGTTGTTTTTCACATTTCGGCATTCCTGTGATGAAGTGTTTCGACACTTCTACCTCCCGGTATCTAGAACTTTGAAATGGAGTCAGATCAATGGTCCACAATCTTGATGATTCAACGGTCCAGGTATTTTTGTGATTTCAAAACTTCATGGGCCTTCGTCGTGTCTGTTTCGGGATTTTGGGGTTTGGTATTTCAAAGGTTAAAGTTCCTTTGATCTTTGATTTCCCGATCTTCAAATCTCTGAAATGGAGTCTTTGTTGATATGCCTGTTTCAAGATTTCGGCATTTCACATTTCACAACTTCGAGACTCCTGTGATGAAGAGTCTCGACTCTTGACTCCTCCAAATCACAATATCCAAAACCTTTGATTTCCCGGTCTGTGAAACTCCAAAATGGAGTCTTTGTTGATGTGCCTCTTTTGAGATTTTTGCATTTCACATTTCGCAACTTCAGGACTCCTGTGATGAAGAGTCTCAACTCTTGACTCCTCCAACTCCCGGTATCTGAAACTCCAAAATGGAGTTTATGCTTTTGATCTTTCCATGCCATCATCACTACTAATCTTCCTTGCCTGCCTATTTTCCATCAAATGAACAAGCACACTCTTGCACTCTGCATGCACCTCTACATTGTCTCTTCTAGTCTTCACGAGCTTGCTCTACTGCATCTCCCCAAAATACTTCTGGTTCCCACCTGGCACATTGTACCTGTACTCAAGCCATCATCGCTACTGTACTTGCCATCAATGACAACCATACACTACCTGTAAAACATGCCAACAATCTCCCCCTTTGGCATTGATGGCAACAAAGGCACCCAAACCTGTTCTTTTCTCCCCCTTTGACATCAATGTCAAACAAAACATGCTCCCCCTAAGCTGTTGCAGTATTTTTCAGAGGTATCATATATTCAATCAATACAAACTCCCCTTAATAGGATGGACTCTCTTAGGTGTGAGAAGGGATGACACCCAGCTTCTATCGGAGATATTCAAATGGTGTCTTGGCTAGGGGTTTAGTAAAGATGTCTTCAATTTGTTCTGTGGTTGGAATGTAATGGACCTGAACAATCTGATTGGTGACCTACTCTCTCATAAAATGGTATTTTATGGGAATATGCTTGGTCTTGGAGTGGAATACGGGATTCTTGGACACACTGATGGCACTAGTGTTATCACAATGAATTGCGATCGGTGCAGTGTATTTTACCTCCAAGTCTGCAAGTGTCTGAATCATCCATAATACCTGAGTGCAATAGGTAGCAGTAGCAATGTACTCTACCTCTGTAGTTGATAAATAAATGGAACCTTTATTTTTACTCAACCATGCTACTAGAAAATCTCCTAAGAAGAACACACCTCCACTCGTGATTTTCCTTTCATCAATGGAGTTAGCCCAATCAGCATCTAAGTAGACTGATAATTGAAAATTTTGATTCTTAGGATACCATAGGCCATAGTTCATTGTTTCTTTCAAATATCTAAATATCCTTTTGACAGCTAGCAAATGACTCTGTTTAGGTGCAGACTGATATCTTCCTACCATTCCAATAGCATGCATTATGTCTGGGAGAGATGTTGTGATGTACAACAGGCTGCCTATCATTGACCTATATGAACTTTGATCAACATCAGGTGAGTCATCATCCTTTCTTAATTTGCATCTAGTAACCATAGGTGTGCCCACAGGTTTAGAATCTTCCATTTGAAACCTTTTCAACATTTCTCTTAGATATTTTTCTTGAGAAATGAACATCCCTTCATACCTTTGAGTAATTTGCAGACCAAGAAAAAATGACAGTTCACATATCATAGACATTTCAAACTCAGACTCCATGGTAGAATCAAACCATTGTACCAATGTATCCTTATTACATCTGAAGATGATGTCATCTACATAGACCAACACAATGAGAAAATCATTATCCTCTGTTTTGATATATAGATTGTTGTCAATTGTTCCTCTCTTGAACCCTTTCTCTTTGAGATATGTATCCAATCTATGATACCAGGCACGAGGGTCTTGTTTTAACCCATATAAATCTTTCTTCATCTTGCATACTAAGTCATGGTTATTAGACAGTTCGAAACCCTCTGGTTGTTCCATATAGACTTCTTCATTTAAATCTCCATTTAGAAAAGATGACTTGACATCCATTTGATAGACTTTAAACCTTTTATGACAAGCATAGGCAAGAAATATTCTGATAGCTTCTAATCTTGCTACAGGCACAATTGTTTCATCAAAATCCAGTCCTTCTATTTGAGCATAGCCTTTACAGACCAATCTTTCTTTGTTCCTGACAACTTGTCCCTGCTCATTCAACTTATTCTTAAAGATCCATTTGGAACCAATGATATTTTTACCTTCAGG
>JASDQU010103992.1:183212-276334 GCA_032191745.1 Picea mariana | reverse complement strand
CTTTTCCCGTCCCAATTCATGAGTTATTCATAATTTGCTAAGTACATGTTTGAATTTCTAACCCGTTATTCTATAGGTAGTATGCATGTGTAGTTGTTTCTTGTCTTGTATGCAGGTCAGCATTGGAAAGAAAAACTACGAACAAGTAATCAAGTACGATAAGGGAGCGACATCAAATGCCTGGAATGAGGTAGGTTGATCTAGCCATTTCATTTACTAAAAAGAAATGGGATTTAAGTCTGGGGATGAAGGTAGAAAGTAAATTTTCTCTAGGTCATATCTGCATGCAAAGTCTAACCCTATTTGCTAGTCCGTAAGGAGATTTTCCTCATAACAGAATTGGCGACCATACTGGGGAGATGCTCTAGGGTTCCTGGAATTTTATTTAGTTTTTGGGTAGTTTAAAAGACTAGTTTTTCTTGCCTGTTTCTTCTTTTAGTTTCTGTAAGGTTTGAGCTAGCAGGGAGTTTGATTTTCCATACTAGCTTTCCCTATTATTGGCTTGACTGTGTTTTTCCTAGACCCACAAAGGTACATGCAGCCTGCATAAGGTTTGCACGCGTGTACCCACGCCCTACTCTCTTACAGCCTGTGTGTGAACGCTAGCTGAAGAAGTAGCAGTAGTGTGTAGAGTTCGAAGAACTTTGGAGGCAGTCATCCTCTTCCCTATCAGAATCACACATTCTCAGGGGGTTTTCTGGAATTCTGTCTGAGTCTTGTTTGTTTGCAGTCTTATCTCAGATTGTTTTTTCTTTATCATTTTTCCTTACATTGTTTGTTTTTTCTGTTAGAAGAGTGTCTAAGCCTTCAAGAGACCCTAGTTATGAATATCATAGGTCTCTTCCTGGTTTGGTCTATCTATTTTTAGTTTTTATCGAAGTTTAGAGATACACGTGGACTATACAAGGTCATCCCCTGTGTACACGCCCTCTATCTCTATACAACTCGCGTTCACACGCTGGTTGTTGGATTAACAGTAGTGTGCTTGTGCAGGATAATTTCTCTTGAGGGTAAGGCAATCATCCTTTCCTTTGATGAGAACCACATCTCTCATGTATTTGAATCTTTGTCTTAGCAGTCAGTAGCTTAGGATTAATCTTACCTTTAGCTCACTTTTTCTCATTTAAAAAGTTGTCATAAAAATAAAAGAATTTTTTAAGGTTTTTAAACAAGTGTGAGAATCATTTTTTTTTAAATTGCTAGTGTGTGATTTTTGACCTGATTCTTTGCGATCTGCGATTAGGCTAGAATTGTTTCTCTTGGTTTTTGTTTGTTGGTATTTTTCCTTTTTTCTTTATCAAGCATTTAAATAAATAAATAAATCTCTTTTCATTTTCTTGTTTGGTTGAAGAGTGTGTTTCTGCATTATTAGCCAAGGAAAAGTCTTTATTTCATAAGTTTTTGCGGTTTACTTAGATCATAAGTAGCTTGTAGTCAAGTGAAATTTATTTTGAGTTTGTTGTCCAAAATCTTAGAAAATTAAAAATATTTATTTTGAAAAGTTGTTGAAATTTTGCATCAAGTAAAAGTTTTGTTTCCAGCTTTTTTTTATTCATTTTTTTCTTTCGTCTTTTACACATCATCAGTTTCACTTCCATACTCCTTGACATAAGACAAATCCATAAAATTAATGATAAAATCTAAAATTTATTAGACTTTCATGTTTGTAGGGTTAATCAACTAGTTCAGGATTTACGGCCTTGGATTAGGTTGAAGAGGAAACTCTTCAAGGCCATTTCAAATCAAACATTGGAGTCTAAGTTAGGGAGTGTCTAAGTCCAGTATCATGGAATTTATTCAGGACCCCCCTCTAACACAGGGGATAAACACGAGGTCGTGTGCGGAAAGGTAGCGGAGATAACCCCTCCAAAGCTGGACCAATCGTAGTGGAGAACACATATAGAGGGATTGTCTTGGGATTCCGTTGTTTGCATTTTCCATGGGGCTTCATGGGTCTCGAATCTGTTCGAGGTCCTCAGTTTCTTCTAGACCATTTTCTCTCGATACCCTTGACAGGTTTCAGGCTCGATACCCTGCTCATTGTGGTCTACCCGACTTTCGACTGTACCCTCCTGGTGACTGTTTGCACGCTGGCAACCTAGTTCCCCATCTTTTTAGGGACTTACATGAAAGACTGTGGGGGTATACCATGGTACCTAGGAGAGACATCATGCCACACTTTGTAGAGTATACCTGGAGGGTGCTTCTGTGTTCGAGTTGCACTTGCACCGGTAAGTTTCTCTAGTGTTGGTTGTTGTAACTGTTCTTCCAATTAATTTAGTGTTTGCCTTTCTTATCTTCTAGGGATTTTTGTTTTTAGTGTGTGTTACTTATGAACGTTTAAACTACCTTAGAGTGTCTTGGATCTTCTCACACAGTGGAGGATCCCGAGCTCTGCTAGTCACGAAGGCTTCTTGGCCTGTTGCTGGTTACACTGGAGCCACCCCCACCACCATTAAGGCGAAATCTAGACCAACAAGGGTATTTTGAAGCAACCGGGTTACAAGCCATTGTGCCCGACCAACGCCCGAAGGAATCGACCATTTTGGACCTTTAAGCAATCGCTCTTGGCTCGGTTGAAACCCAACCACTGATTTGTTGGCACCTTTCATCGTACCAATTCAATTTTACGAGCGCTAGACAGTGTTTCACATAGCAATGGAAACAAATGACGTTACTCCTTTTGGGAATTCTCCAATTCCCACTACGGTTGTCACCACAGGAGAGTTTTCACCTCCTAACCCACCGTCATTGGTCCGAGCCACCATGGTCTTGACTGCTTCTACATCGCACAGTGGTCCGATCCCGTCTTTGGCGGCGGCCACAACCCCTTTCACACCAAGTGCGACAGGCCCTCTGTTCTCATACAGGATGCCTAGTTTGGGTACAAGTCCTGTACTTTCCTACTCCAATTTATAGACATTAGGTCTGGGGGAAGGGAGCTATAGCGCTCCTCTTCAAGGTCACATGGGGGGCACTCCTTCTCCTTTTAACGCTTTCCCTTACGGAGGAGGTCATATCCCTCCTTCGTCCACTTCACTCAGCGGCTTGCATCAGCCATCCGTCGGGCAACCTACACACAATAGTTTATTTGGAGAGGGGATTCAAGGACCACCTTCACATAGTATGTCGATAGATTTGACACTATTTTCTTTGAACGAAACATTTAGTAACAACACCTTCTTGTCATCTGCTTTCCCGGCTGGGGGGAACCCCATTTTTGGACAAGCTACTCTTATGCAGGGTACTATTCCTGCATAGGGGGAAAACCTAGGGACTTCTTCTGCATTAGGGCCTTGGAATTCTTGGCAGGGATCTGTTCCCTCGTCCGAAATGTCAATCCGGGGTAATTCTTTCCACAATCAATAGAACCCCGAACAAACTACTATGCCCATCCCCATGAGACCACCATGGAGCAATCCTTCCCAGAGTCCTTCGAATATAATGCATGCCCAACCATCTATGTCCTATTTGGGAAATCAATCGATGATGTCTCCACATCTTCAAAATCCATACGCTGGCCAGGGACATGGTTTCTACCAAAATCCAGGCCAGTGACCAAACTTTTCTTGGCAACCTAGCACCATTCAAACCCCAGGCCCCTTTTTCCCAGGTTGTCACCAAAAACCCAAACTATCGGTCCTGGTGACTTTACACTTGCCATATTTGACAAGGTTGTTGAATGACCCTATTTGTCATGATTCGCGTTGGCCTCCTATGCCGACGAAGTTGCCTTCAAACATTCCAAAGTTCAAAATCAAGCCTAACGAAGATCCAGGAGGTCATGTGACTACCTTTCATCTTTGGTTCTCATCTAACTCATTGAAAGATGACTCCATACAACTGCGATTGTTTCAACATACTCTCATTGGGAGTGCCAAGAAATGGTACATTGAGCTTGATCGCTCAAGATACTCTTCCTTTGGCGAGCTGGTGATGGCTTTCCTGAACCATTTCCAGTTACCTATGAGATACAACGCTGGCACAGAACTGATCGCCAATTTTGAATAGACAACAACGAACCATATCTCTGATCACATCCGAGAATGGAGATGTCGGAAGAGTTTAGTCAAGGTACCAGTCCCACCAACATTTTTTCTTGAGTGGTTCCTTAAATATTTGGTCCTGCAGTTATCCAAATACATCGTGACGTTGGGAGTATTCTCCAAAGAAGACACCATCATGAGGGCTCAACAATTTGAGCTCATATATTCTCAGTCTGGTTTGTTATACAACATCTTGCCAGATGCACCATGCTCAATCCTTGATAAAACTAGACAGAGAGATGGACCACATGCCGATGGTATTGTTGGTTCAGCACAAATAAAGCCTGTTGAGAAATTGACAAAATAGTTGCAGCAGTTATCTATACAACATACAATGTCCAGCCAAACTACTACTTTGGCTGCTCCCCCTACCAAGATGTCGGACGTACACACAGTGCAGCCGACTAACCCAAAGGCCACCCAATAGCCTGAAGGAAAGAGAAAACAACGAAAGAAGGGTAAGGGGGATAAAAAACCCACCAATAATGCTGGCGGGGACAACAGTAAGAAATGGAAGGCAAGGTATCCCTGTAACTTGTGCGCGGAAGACCACCCGACCCATCTATGTCCTCAACATGCAGAGGCCCAAAAAATTGTCACACAGCAACAGCAGGTGGTGTTGACTAATCCATTTCAACATGGGCAAAATCTAACTCAAGCCTCTCCAAGCACAGAAGGGGGCAACCAATAACCTTTTCCACCTTCGAACAACCCCACATCCGTGAACGTATACATGGTGAGGGGTGATGCTTTTATATCGACTAGAGAACATGACTATAGTAAACCAAGCACTTCTGAGAAGGGTAAAGAAGTTGACCTCCCATCTCTTTCTCTATAGATTGAGAATACGTTGGGAGAAACAATGACATGCATTCCCAAAGGTGCATTTAAAAAATCTTCTCATAACCCAAACGCAAGGGCCACCCAGAACTACTCTGTGGTGGAGGATTTATCACAAACCCCTTGTGCAATGTCTACTTTGGAGGTCCTCCAAAGCTGCCCTTCTCAGCGAAAATCCTTTTTAACCACTTTAAGCTCTACCGAGACTTGTAATCTAGGTACCATCATGTTGGATACAACCAACTTAAAACCTCGTTTGCCTTACCACGTGGCATTTCAGATAGTAGTGGCTTATCCCATGAAAACTTTTACTCAGAATATCTTCTGCACGGTGGTTGATGAGGGTGCCTCGACATGCGTTATGTCATTGGCATGTTGGAAGGCCATTGGAAAGCCCGTTTTGTCTCCATCACCTACTCTCCTCACCACTTTCAACGGTCATTCTTTCTAACCACATGTCATCGTTCCTTCTTTCCCGGTGCAGTTAGGAGGGAATAACGTGTGTGTCGAAGTAGAGGTAGTCGATGCTCCCCTCGACTATAACCTCTTGTTAGGAAGGAGTTGGACTTATGTTATGCAAGTTGTGGTTGCTACAGTTTTCTCGGTCTTGTTGTTTCCACACGAGGGTCGGATAGTGACCATCGATCAATTGTCTTTCTCCAGACCAGACCCTGCTTTGGGGGCGTCCACAGTCCCGATGATTGATAATTCTCAACCAGGTGTCGTCAACGTAGGAGTTGGTTTGTGCCCATCCTTGATGGGTACCTTCGATTACCCACCCCCTCATGGAGATATCATTCTGCACAACTTACTTCGAGGATCCCTAGATACTTCCTTACCCATCGGCCACGATGGATGAGATAGGGCACCCAGGCATGTCCATGCCCTTGTCTGTAGCTGAAGTAGCATACTCTTTAGTCCAGCAAGCTTCAGCTAACACTGATATGACTCTTGCGCAACAGTTAGATCCACTTCTAGAGCCTATTTGGGCTAAGGGTTTCCTCGCTAACACCGATTCGCTAGACTTAGTCTTGCCTTCTGACAAAGCAGTAATCGAAGCAATGACTAGTTCAGAAAAACCTTGGGAAGATCTTCATCACATATCATATTTTATCCTAGAGTTAAGCCGAATCAAAGCAGGAGAATTCACCATAACCATGACGAGAGATCAATCATGCCCTATTAATCTCTTAGCTACACACAAAATTTATGCTGAGGGCAATATGGAAACTATCGCTGAAACTATACCAATCAATATCTCCCGAAACCCTGGCATCATGGAGAACGTATTAGTCGGAGTGGATTGCTCCCCCAAAGAGATTCAAATCTACACAGATATTTTCAAAGAATTTTGTGACGTTTTTTCCTGGTCTTATGAGGAAATGCTAGGTATCGATCGAAAAATAGTTGAACATGAGATCACAACGTATCCTGATGCCAAGCCTGTTTGGCAGAAGCTTCATCCAGTTAATCCTAAGAAAGCAGCAACCATTAAGGTTGAGGTTGAGAAATTTCTAAAGGCAGGTTTTATCTATCCTATCCATTAGACTCAATGGGTGTCAAATCCTGTGCCGGTCAATAAAAAACAAGGCATGATTCGTGTATGTACCGATTTTCGTGATTTGAACAAGGCATGTCCGAAAGATAATTTTCCAACACCATTCATTGACCAGATCATTGATGAATGTGCTGGTTGTGAAGCCTTTTCTTTCATGGATGGTTTTTTGGGATATAATCAAATACAAATCAAACTCGAAGACCAACACAAAATGACATTCATTTGTCCTTGGGGTACATTCACATATCATAAAATGTCTTTTGGTCTTAAAAATGTTGGTGCAACCTTTTAGCAGGCCATGTCTTTTTCTTTCCATGACCTCAAGCATATAATCAAGGTCTATCTAGATGATTTAGCATCAAGATATCGCAAGAGAACAGATCATCCCACACACCTTAGACTTATCTTCTAACGTTGTCACTACTTCCGGATTCTCTTGAATCCAAACAAGTGAAGCTTCTGCGTAACGTCAAAATATTTTTTAGGTTTCATCGTATCAACAATAGGGATCATGGTCAATCCTCTCAAGGTGGAGGAAATAATCCAGTTGCCCCCCCCACGCACAATCCTTCAACTTCAGAGTCTACAAGTCAAGGTGAACTGTTTACGATGCTTCATCACCAACTATGTCGAAATCACCAAGGGATTTATGCACTTACTGAAGAAAGACGTCCCTTTTTACTAGGACGTTGCCACTCAATGCTCTTTCAATGCATTAAAACATGCCCTCACAACTGCCCCTCTGCTCCAGCCACCTAACTATAACAAAGATTTCTTATTATATTTGGCTGCAGTTGAGTCAACCATTGGCATGGTTTTAGTTCAAGAAGATGACTTGTTCTCAGAATATGTGATCTATTACCTAAGCCGAGGCCTCGTAGGATCAGAACTCAATTATTCTCATATCAAAAAATTTGCGTTGGCAGCAAATCATGCTATTCAACGGTTCCGTCATTACGTTTTGTTTCGCAATACCACCGTCATTGTTATCGTGAATCCATTCCAGTACATGTTGACACGACGGGTAATAGGCAGAAAAATCAGTAGATGGATAGTCATCCTCTAGGAGTTTGACTTAGACTTCGTTTCAGCAAAGTCCAAAAAGTCATTGGTCTTCGCAGAGCTTATTTCAGAACTTTTAGTTGAGTCAGGTGATGTTGTGCCTAAAGATTCACCTATCTAGGGAGATATGTTTTTAATCACATCTTCAGATCCCTGGTACAGAGATATACTTATCTATCTCCAGACTTTGAAGTGCCCCACTTCTACTTCTCGTAATGAGCATCGACATATACGCCATCAGGCAAAGAATTATCTCATACTCAATGATACGTTGTATCGGAGAGGTGTAGACTGCATCCTACGGCGATGTCTCACTCATGAGGAGACAGTTATCGTGCTCAACGATTGCCATACCGGAGCTTGTGGCGGTCATTTTTTTGGGTTGGAAATAGCCCAAAAGATTCTACGAGCAGGTTACTTCTGGCCAACACTTATCAAAGATTGTATCGAATCGGTCAAGAAGTTCCATCCGTGCCAAATCTTCTCTCGGAATATGAGGGCACATCCTGCTCCCATGTTTCCCGTCATCATAGTTGGACCCTTCACCAAGTGGGGGATTGATTACACTACTTGCAACCCCCCTTCAGCAAGGGGGCATCACTATATCATTGTAGCTGTCGACTACTTCACAAAGTGGGTTGAAGCTATGCCAATGTTTAAACATGATGGAGAGACTGCAGTTCTCTTTTTATTTAACCAGATCATAGCAAGGTTCGGCGTCCCGAGGGAGATTTTCACTGACCATGGCAGTCACTTTCAGAATCAGATGATGATTGAATTAACATTAAATCTTGGGTTACGGCAAGAAAATTCATCACCCTACTACCCCCAGGCCAATGGGTAGGTGGAAGCTGTAAACAAAACTCTTAAGACTATTCTACAACGAACTATCAATTCAGCCAAGTCAAATTGGCATTTGATGTTATACTCGGCATTATGGGCTTACTGGACATCTATTAAGACTGCAACTAGTTTCCCACCTTTTCAACTCATTTACGGGATAGAGGCAGTCTTGCCCATTGAATGTCAAATCCCGTCTCTAAAATTGGCAGTATAATTACTGCCAGACACTTCTCCACTAGAAGAACGGTTAGTATACCTTGAGCAGATTAATGAACAGCGTCGTGATGCGGCCCTAGCCAATGAGGCTCACAAACATAAGGTCAAGTGTCAATATGATAGGTTCGTTCATCCTCGGATTTTCTCTAAAGGTGACCATGTCCTGGTCTATGACCAAGATAAGGACCCCCTGGGGGCAGGCAAATTCAAACCCATGTGGTTTGGGCCTTTCATCATAAAAGAGGTATTAAAAAAGGGCACCTAACGTCTGGTTTATTTCGAAGGGAATTCTTTGGCGGAGCTTAGAAATGGGCTCTACCTCAAGAAGTATTACTCATAGGCAGGTCACTGTGGGTAACTTTTTGTAACATATGTATAGTCTTTGTACTATTACTTTTCAGTTTCTTTTAAGTGTTATGGACATATCATTGATGTTATCTTTTGTCACTGTGGCAGATGTCAAGTGATTTTGAGGTATTTATTGGGTATGCAGATGGTTCTAGTCAACACACTCGGAGACTTGCCTCCGCAGCTTGGGTAATATTTACACCTCAAGGCCAGTTATTATCTTCTGGAGGTATATGCTTAGGTGACACCACAAATAATGTCGCTAAGTATAGTGCAGTTATTGAATTACTTCGTGATGCTTTGTAATTGGGTATCTCTCATCTCGCGGTCTACCTCGGTGCTCCATTGGTTGTGTCTCAGTTAAACAGAGTGTACCAGGTTCATGATCCAACTTTACACTGATGATTCCTTAGGGTATGTCTCTTAGAACGAAACTTTGATTATATTACATATTTTCATCTTCCTAAGAGATTAAACCAAGTTACGGATACTCTAGCTAATCAAATTTTGGATTGGCATCTTGCACACATATGAAAGAACATTGACATAAGCATGTAAATACATTTTTGCACACGGGATCCATAAGACAAAAAAGACCAAAAAAAAAACATATACAATATCATAAAGTAACCAGAGTACATAGATGGACACAAGCGCCTCAAAAATAGGACCAATAACGAGTAACAGGGCTTATGCCCTCAAAATATATATACAAGCAGTTCTTGTGGCATGTAAAATGTATAAATAGGTTCAGGGCCTATGGGCCCTATTATACTGGTCCACAGCAGGGGATAAATGCCTAAACAACCGGACCCACGTCTGAGGTGCCCCCACTACATGAGGCTGTATGGATGGTGATAGGTTCTCAATCTCTACCATTGGGACTGTGCGAGTGAGTGCAGTAAAGTTTCGTTCAACTCATCTAAGTACCCTCTTAGCCTCCCCGGCTAGGAGGTCTCCTGCTACTGCTGGTCCCCTGACAACGACGGCTGCAGCCCCTGGCCGAGGATGACACCTATTCCTTGCATAATCGACAGGTCGAACTGGTCCCACATCTACATGCAACAAATGTATATCTGTCAAACACTCTAGCATAAAAAAAAATGATATATATATAACAAAAACAACATAAAAATTACATATACACCAAAAAAACACTACAAAGGTGGAGACTTACCCATCTCCCCTCGCTCCTCACCAGGAGGTACTGGTATCTCTGGGTCTCTTGAAAAATCAATCCCAGCATAGGGGTAGTCCTCTATAACTGGGATCTGCCATGACAGCCATGCAAAAAATTCATCATCGAAGGACTCATTGGTCCTTCCACCACCCTATCGTGACAGTAATACTGCCCACCTACACACAGTAGGAAAAGAGGCCTGATGTCCTCGTACCACTACCCGAGGACTAAAACTTAGAACTCTCTCAAAAAAGAATGAACAAAAAATAGTCCTAAACCCGAAGTTCCTCTGTGTCCACTGACGGAAATCTGTCAATTGCCTCTTCATACACTCCAATAGTGTAGTACTCCAGTCGAAGATTTGTGCATTCAAGCACTGGATAGCACAGTTCATATGTGCACGGGACGCCTGATGCAAGGCCGTTGAGCTGGTAATCCACCCAATGAGCAATAATATCGCTTGCAGCAATAGGTTAGTGATCTTGCTTATAGGCACCTGGGAGCTCAAATCGTTTGTCCCAGCCTCACAATGCAGGGCTATCAGTTCTGCTATGTTATGCAGCCCCGAAAGAAATGTCCTAAAGTTGACTGGTTCCCCTCTCCTTGAGAGGCTAGTCAAAAAGTAGATATCCTCAGTGGTGGGCACCAGTGATTGCCCCTCTAGCATAAAATCCTCTGCATCAGGGTGTCAATAGTCAACCAAGGCATTCAGTAACCTCGGTTGCACCCGCATAAAAGGACATAGGAAGAACTTTAACAAACCACACTGCATTAACGCAGCCACAGCGTTTGGATCTCCTACAACCAACTCACCAATTTCTTCATGCTCCCTTTCCCTCCATTGGACATACATCCTACCAAAACAACAAGGTTCAGAAGGGTGAGTGAGTGCTTTTTTAATTTTTTGTGTCTATAAAGGGAGGTCCACGCGTGCTGTCTAGGTGACAGTCATGTGTACATGTGGGCAAGTTTTACTCTGCCCGAGTGTACATGCAGCATGTCTAGAGACAGCCCGCGTGGACCTAGGGCTAACCTTTTAAAGGTCGAAACCCACCCAAAGAATGAAATGAAAAGCAAAAATCAAGAATTGAATAGCTAGATAGGGGAGTTTGTACTTACTTGGTCCAGACGGAAGTTCGTTTCATCCACTGTAGCTCCCAGAATCATTGTTTTTATCAAAGGGGGTATTTTGGCTCCAGAGTCAATTTCCAAATTAGCAATGGTGATAATGAGCTGCCGGCTTCTATTTATAGACTTTTTGGCCTCTTTTTGTCATTTTTTTGGCCTCCCTTATCATTTTCTTTATACCAAAAACCATTTAGAGTGATTCAGGAGTTGCATCGGAGGGATTTGATCGGGTATTGAGATAGTTTTAGGGAGTTTTGAGTATTTTTGACGATCCATGAAAAATTTTCCGACGATCAACTTGAGCATATAGGTTAGGTTTCTACTTTGATTTTTGTATCTCATTGTCTTTTTCATTTGCCATAGGATCGATCCCATCAGATTGTGACACAGAACCATTATATCTGCTTTAGAAGTGTCGCAACTTGGTGGTAGAGCCTACTGAAACATGGATGCCCTAGGTAGATCTTGGTTGCATTATGGTATTCATGCTGTCTCTACAACACTATAGGAACGAGAGTCCTTGCAGTTTTTCCTAAATACGAGTTTGAGCCTCATTTACATAATTCTTCTTCGCTCTTGACCTCACCGTCAGGACTTCCAAAAATTAACGGGTCTTCTTTTAAGCCCTTTTCAGACCCTCTAAATATGAAAATATTGTCGAGCGATCTTGTGGCCTTTCACGCTCGTTAAACTAAAATTTGAAGTCACGTCTGTCTGGTGGTAGTTTACCCCTTTTTCGGTTCGGATGGTCAACTGTATGAACAAAGGTATACTCTATGGAACTTTAGTTCTTTAGAAGAGTACTCTCAAGTATAATTTTATCCCTTTTTCAGGCCTGAGAGACTAAAATTATGAAGAAGGAACCCCCACAGAGTCCATAGTTAAGCTCTTTTCAGACTCCCTAAAATTGAAAAGATTACCGAGTGACCTTATTTTTTCACACTCGTTAAATTGGTCCAGAAGAAAATTCCTGACGGAGTCCATAGTTAATATTTTTTCAGACTCCTTAAAAATGAAAAAATAGCTGAGTGATCTTGTCCTTGTCACACTCGTTAAAATGGTTTTGAATCGACGTCTTATCGGTGCTAGTTTACCCCTTTTTCGAACCGACTAGACTATCTTCGAAAAAGGTACCCCAACGGAGTCTCCTTTTATGTTTTTTCAGACTCTCTAAACATGAAAAACCACCAAGTTTACCTTCTCTGAGCTCGTTAAACTCACATCGAAGGACATTACCATTATGTGTTTTGTTAATTGCATTTGCATACCTTATATATCAGCCTTGTAACAGTTTGCTTCTGCGTTTTAACACCCTTGGCCCTCGAAGGATTGTTTCCCGAGTATCATTGTTTTTTAACATCAGTCTTGTCCTTGTGCCTTGAACTTGTATGTTTGCAACACTCGTTCCTCCTTTGTAATGTAATCTTCCTTTATTATTTTTCCACGATTATTGAAAAGGACAAAAAAATCAAATATACCCCAAAAAGAGGAAGGGAAAAGTATTTTCTTTATTGGCAACATAATGAGTCGCCCTTGGATAACGCACATATGTTCGTTTGTTCATCAAACTATGGGATATAGTACGACCTTAAGAAGATTTTTCTTGCTATAGATCTGTGTCCTCCACCATTTGGTTATCCTTCCAAACATATGAAGAGTTTGCATTGCCTCCTGCTTCGTATACTTATGATTAATGCCATGCTACCTGAGTCTCATCATTTATCATGCTATTATCCAAGGGAAGTTTGTCACCAAGCCTGAGTCAACCCCTCTGCAATATGTCTCTTGTCCTCATAACCAACCATCCTGACCATCCAATCAAGTACTTGTTTGAAATCACTGAAGCCTTCAGTCTGATCATCAAGATTATCAAGTTCATGACCGACAAGCCATCGAAGACCTCTGGGTAGTGCAGTCATACATTCATATTACACTCCTACTCGAGTTTTGAAGATTTTGAAGTTGTTTCTCGAGCTCTGAAGATCTCATCTCCAACCATCAGGCCATATTATCTTCTAGAATGTGGATACTCTATATGTATATCTTTTCAATTTTGAGATGTAGCTCCGCTATGTATTGTTCGCGGCTACTCTCTATATAGTTATATGACATGGATCTACTGTGTATTTGATTGGTAGTCATGATTATATTTTATCCTGAGCATGGGTATGCCCACCTCGGTGAAACATTTGTTATTTTGCAGACGGCACCTCCCGGTTCCTGATCATTGGGCTCAATCGTTCGACACATTAGTAAATATTGGTAATGTATTTCAGCCATCAGATGTTCTTCTAACCTCACACATTAGGAGGCATCTTTTATAACCCTAAATTGCACCACACATGCTTACCTGGCATCAGGCCATCTCATATCCCTTCTTTGCTAAAGCACTATTGAACAACTCTTTGAAAATCCTCTTTTATAAAGGCCCGCGCGCCCTACTCCATTACTGCACGCATGTACACACTGGCTGACCTAAGACAGCCCGCATGGATCGACAAAATCACGAAAAAAGGAAAGTTGTTGATGGAACACAAAAGATATGGGTGAGTTAACTAAAACTCCTAGCCATGCATGGCCGAGGGTTCATCCAAATACCTAGCTCCTTCTAGCCTATAAAAGAAGGGGTAGGGGTCCCATTTGGAGGAGGAAAAATATACCAAAGAAACTCTGCCCATTTGTGTATTCCCAATGTCCCAACCCTTTAGCCTTTCCTTGTGCCAAAGGAGATACAAAGCAAAGCAGTTCGAGCACAGTTGAAGAGGATCCCAGGATCAGGTTCGCGGAGCAGTGGCCGGTCTCAACTTTTGTAAGTTGACTCATTCAAAGTAATAAAGAAAGTGCTTTTCCCGTCCCAATTCATGAGTTATTCATAATTTTCTAAGTACATGTTTGAATTTCTAACCCGTTATTCTATAGGTAGTATGCATGTGTAGTTGTTTCTTGTCTTGTATGTAGGTCATCGTTGGAAAGGAGAACTACAAACAAGTAATCAAGTACGACAAGGGAGCGACATCAAACGCCCAGAACGAGGTAGGTTGATCTAGACATTGCATTTACTAAAAATAAATGGGATTTAAATCTGGGGATGAAGGTAGAAAGTAAATTTTCTCTAGTTCATATCTGCATGCAAAGTCTAACCCTATTTGCTAGTCCGTAAGGAGATTTCCCTCACAACAGTGCCCGACCAACATCTGGAGGAATCGACCATTTCGAACCTTGAAGAAAATGCTCTTGGTTCAGTTGAAACCCCAACCACTTATTTTTTGGCACCTTTCATCGTACCAATTCAATTTTACGAGCACCAGACAGTGTTGCACACAACAATGGAAACAAATGTTGTTACTCCCTCTGGGAATTATTCAATTCCCACTATGGTTGTCACCACAGGAGAGTTTTCTCCAAGCCACCATGGTCTCGACCGCTTCTACATCCAACAGTGGTCCAATCCCATCTTTGGCAGCAGCCACAACCCCCTTCACACCAAGTGAGATAGGCCCTTCGTTCTCATACGGGATGCCTAGTTCGGGTACAAGTCCTGTACTTTCCTACTCCACTTTATAGACTTCATGTCTGGGGGCAGGGAGCTCTAGAGCTCCTCTGCAAGGTCACATGGGGGAAACTCCTAGTCATTTTAACACTTTCCCTTATGAAAAGGGTCATATTTCTCCTTTGTCCCCTTCACTCGGTGGCTCGCATCAGCAACCCACCGGGCAACCTACATACCATAGTTTATTTGGAGTGGGGAGTCAAGGACCACCTTCGTATAATATGCCGGTAGGTTCAACACTATTTTCTTTGGCCGGAACGTTTGCTAACAATGCCTTCTCATCAGGTGCTTTCCCGACTGGGGGCAATCCCAGTTTTGGACAATCTATTCCTATGCAGAGTACTATTCCTGCATAGGGGGCAAACCTAGGAACTTCTTTTGCATCAGGGCCTTGGAATTCTTGGCAGGGATCCGTTCCCTCATGAAAAATGCCGATATGGGGTAATTATTTCCACAATCAATGGAACCCCAGACAAACTACTATGCCCATCCCCACGGGACCGACATGGGGCAACCCTTCCCAGAGTCCTTCAAATATAATGCATGCCCAACCAGCTATGTCCTATTTGGGAAATCAACCGATGATGTCTCCACATATGAAAAATCCATACGCTGGCTAGGGCCCTAGTTTCTACCAGAATCCATGCCAACAACCAAAATTTTCCTGGCAACCTAGTACGAGTCAAACTCCAGGCCCCTTTTTCCCAGGTTATCACCAACAACCCAAAATACCCTTCCTGGTGACTTTGCACTTGCCATATTTGACAAGGTTGTTGAATGATCCTATTTTTCACAATCTGCATTGGCCTCCTATGATGATGAAGTTGCCTTTAGACATTCCAAAGTTTGAAGCCAAGCCTAACGAAGATCCAGGAGATCATGTGACTACCTTCCATCTTTGGTGCTCATCTAACTCATTGAAAGATGACTCCATACAGTTGTGATTGTTTCAACGTACTCTCATTGGGAGTGCCATGAAATGGTACATTGAGCTCGATCGCTCAAGATACTCTTCCTTCAGTGAGCTGGCAATGGCTTTCCTAAACCATTTCCAGTTACCTATGAGATACGACGTTGGCACAGAGTTGCTGGCCAATTTTAAACAGACGACAGCGGACCATATCTCTGATCACATCTGAGAATGGAGATTTCGGAAGAGTCTAATTAAGGTGCCGGTCCCAGCAGCATTCCTTCTTAAGTGGTTCCTTAAGTCTTTGGTCCTGCAGTTATCCAAAGACATCGCAACGTCGGGAGTCTTCTCTGAAGAAGACGTCATCATGAGAGCTAAACAATTTGAGCTCATATATTCTCAGTCTAGTTTATTATACAACATCTTGCCAGATGCGCCACACTCAATACTGGATAAAACTAGACAGGGAGTTGGACCACATGCCGATGGTATTGTTGGTTCAGCACAAACAAATCCCGCTAAGCAATTGACAAAGAAGTTGTAGTAGTTTTCTATACAACACACAATGGCCAGCCAAACTACTACTTTGGCTGCTCCCCCTACCAAAATGTCGAAGATACACACAGTGCAATCAACTAACCCAAAGGCCACCCAGCAGCCTGACGGAAATAAAAAATAACGAAAGAAGGGTAAGGGGGATAAAAAACCTACTGATAATGTTGGCAGGGACAACACTGAGAAATGGAAGGCGAGGTATCCATGCAACTTGTGCATGGAAGACCACCCGACCCATCTATGTCCTTGGCTTGCAGAAGCCCAAAAGTTTGTGACGCAACAATAGTCTGTTGTCTTGACCAATCCATTTCAACATGGGAAAAATTTAACCCAATCCTCTGCAAGCACGGAAGGGGGCAGCCAAGAACCCTGTCCGCCTGTGAACAACCCCGCATCCACGAACGTATATATGGTGAGGGATGATGCTTTTATATCGACTAGAGCTCATGACTATAGTAAATTGAGCACTTCTGAGAAGGGTAAAGAAGATGAACTCCCATATCTTCCTCTACAAATTGAGAAGACGTTGGGCGAAACAATGACATGCATTCCCAAAGGCGCATTCAAAAAAGTTCTCATAACCCAAACGCAAGGGCCTCCCATAACTACTCTGTCATGGAACATTTATCACAAACCCCTTGTACGATGTTCGCTTTGGAGGTCCTCCAAAGCTACCCTTCCTAGAGGAAATCCTTATTAATCGCTTTAGGATTTACTGAGACTTGTAATCCGGGTACAATTATGTTGGATACAACTGACTTAAAACCTCGTCTGCCTTACCATGTAGCATTTCAAATAGTAGTGGCTTATCCCATGAAAAAATTTACTCGGAATATCTTCCGCATGGTGGTTGATGAGGGCACCTCGACATGTGTTATGTCGTTGGCATGTTAGAAGGTCTTTGGCCAACCTGTTTTGTCTCTGTCACCTGCTCTCCTCACTGCTTTCGATGGTCGTTCGTTCCAACCACATGGTATCGTTCCTTCTTTCCCTGTCTAGTTAGGAGGGAAGACCATGTGTGTCAAAGTAGAGGTAGTCGATGCTCCCCTCTACTATAACCTCTTGTTAGGAAGGAGTTGGACTTATGCCATGCAAGCTATGGTTGATACAGTTTTCCGGATCTTGTTGTTTCCACATGAAGGTCGGATAGTGACCATTGATCAATTGTCCTTCTCTAGACCTGACCCTTCTTTGGGGGCATCCATAGTCCCGATGATTGGTAATCCTCAACTAGGTGTCATCAACGTATGGGTTGGCTTTTTCCTATCTTTGATGATTACCTTCGATTACCTGCCCCCTCAAGGAAATATCAAGCTTATATCCAATCACCATAAGGTTGGGATTTTTCAAGTTTCGTCGTTCCGCACGACTTACTTCGACGATTCGTGGACACTTCCTTCCCCATCGGTCACGATGGATGGGATAGGGAATCCAGGCATGTCCATTCCCTTGTTTGCAGCTGAACTGGCATACTCTTTAGTCCAACAAACTTCAGCCCACACTGATCCAGCTCCTACACAAGAGTTAGATCCACTTCTAGATCCTATTTGGGCTCAGGGTTCTCTCACTCACACCGATTCATTAGACTTAGTCTTTCCCTCTGATGAAGCAATAATTGAAGCAATGTCTAGTCCGGATAAACCCTGGGAAGATCTTCATCATAGATCATACTTCCTCCCAGAGTTAAGAAGAATTGAAGTGGGAGAATTCACCATGACTATGATGGGAGATCAGTCTTGTCCTATTAATCCCTTAGCTACACATGAGGTTTATGCTGAGGGTAATATGGAAACTATCACTGCAACCTTACCAATCAATATCTCCTGAAACCCTGGCATCATGGAGAATGTCTTCGTTGGAGCGGACTACTCCTCCAAAGAGATTCAAATATACACAGATCTTTTCAAAGAATTTTGCGACGTTTTTGCCTGGTCTTACGAGGAAATGCCAGGCATTGATCCAAAAATAGTTGAACATGAAATCACAACGTATCCTGATGCCAAGCCAGTTCGGTAGAATATTCATCCAGTTAATCCTAAGAAAGTAGCATCCATTATGGTTGAGGTTGAGAAATTGCTAAAATTCGGGTTTATATATCCTATCCATTTGACCCAATGGGTGTCAAACCCCATGCCAGTCAATAAAAAACAAGGCATGATTCGTGTATGTACCAAATTCCATGATTTGAACAAGGCATGGCCCAAAGATAATTTTCCCACACCGTTGATCAACCATATCATTGATGAATGTGCGGGTTGTGAAGCCTTTTCTTTCATGGACGGTTTTTCGGGATATAATCAAATTCAAATCAAACCCGAAGACCAACACAAAACAACATTCATCTGCCCATGGGGTACATTCGCATATCGTAAAATGCCTTTTGGTCTCAAAAATGATGGAGCCACCTTTCAGTGGGCCATGTCTTTTTCTTTTCATGACCTCAAGCATATAGTCGAGGCTTATATAGATGATTTAGCATCGTGATCTCACAAAAGAACAGATCATCCCACACACCTCCGACTTATCTTTGAACGTTGTCGCTACTTTTAGATTCTCTTGAATCCAAACAAGTGCAACTTCTACATAACGTCAGGACGATTGTTAGGTTTCATAGTGTCAACAATAGGGATCCTGATCGATCCCCTCAAGGTTGAGGCAATAATTTAGTTGCCCCCCCCACGCACAACCCTTCAACTTCAGAGTCTACAAGGTAAGGTGAACTTTTTACGACGCTTCATCGCCAACTATGCCAAGATCACCAAGGGCTTTATGCACTTACTGAAGAAAGACATTCCCTTTTACTAGTTTTGCACCTCTTCTGTCACCTTAGTGAGCAAAATAGAGGTGCTTGCAAGCTTAGTTGGGTCTGCTGAGTAGGACAGCTACAAGGAAAAGAGTTAGGGAAAGAAATAAAAACAACAATTAAGAATTAAACTAAGAAATGCAATAACAACTAAATTCATGAGCATAGGGACATAGAAACAAAAAGAACCATAAGACCCATGTCACCAATGATGAGGCTGATCTATTAGTGAAGTAATACAACAAGATGAAAGGGGACTATGAGTCCCTTATTCCTCCAAGGGAAGGCTCTTGGACCCCCACTAGCAAGCTCTTCTTACAACAAAGAAAAATGGGAAATGATGAAAGAACTCTTTGCAAATCCACTCAAGGGGTGAGATGGATTTCCCAATGCAATGGTGCAAATATGCTCTTGATAAGGATGGAGTCCCCAAGAGAATAGTGGCAGCATAACATTACTTTGAATTCCTTGAAAAATGAGGTGCATCCATGGCCTTTTTATAG
Source organism: Picea mariana (assembly GCA_032191745.1). Taxonomy (NCBI): domain Eukaryota; kingdom Viridiplantae; phylum Streptophyta; class Pinopsida; order Pinales; family Pinaceae; genus Picea; species Picea mariana. The sequence goes on along the minus strand of JASDQU010103992.1, from coordinate 256,792 downwards.
CATTCCTTTGAGCTATTGTTTAATTGATTTGTAGTGTGAAAAGAGGCTAATTAGGGCATTTCTAGGTCTTTGACTAGCCATCCAGTTGAATCCAGTCCATATTTGAGGGTCAAATTGGCTTGGGAGTTGAACCATAAGTGGGTGGGAGGCCGACCACTCTCATAAATGCGTCATTTAGAAGGTGCGCGGATTTTTGCAATAACAGTCGTGCATCGTGTGCATGTGCGCGATTTCTGTGTTCCTGCTCCGCACATGCGCGCGTGCGCCAAGTGTCTTCATAGTTCCCTTCAATTTTTCACTACTTTGTATAGTTTTTGACCCTTTTATGAATGCTTTGGTGTTAAGTCAGGTCCATATATGACTTTGTCACTGTTTGACGATGCTGAGTTCTTGTAACCATGTGCGGATGAAATTTCAGTGATAACAGATGCCCCCTGATGGATGAGGTTAGGAGCATACGTATAGCCGAAATCTATCAATGTTTCTTCTAATGAGAATGTTTTTGTAAGAGAGAGCAATAGTGGGATCATCCAGAGCGATCCGTTGGAGGGAAAAAGGAACCGGTAGGACCCGACCTTCCATGAGGTGTGGAAAACAGAAAACGGTGTACAAACGAGGCAGGCATGCCCCATGCTCGTGTCATGTAACTCCAAAAAAGATGACTGAAGCATTGGTGTAGACAACTGCAGAACCCTCAGGGGCAGTCGTGATAAAGGCAGAAGACAATTCTGTAGATGAACATACTTTGAATAGTAGGCAGTGATCGTGGTAATAAGTATCACTGATTATGTGGGCATTGATATCCCAACCAAGTTCAGAGGTCTTCGGCAAAAGAAAGAACTAACTGCAATAGTCACAAAGTAAGACCCAATGTAACATGAGAAAGTGTTGGCGTTGAATGTTATGGGGGTCAACAACATTAGGGAGTAATCGTGTTTCACCCTATGCCACCCGATATCTCTCATTGAGTGGATAATGAGAATCAAGATACCGTCGCCCGTCTGGAAAACTATGTTGATGTCGACAAAAAAGGGGGACACGACTCCCAGAAGAAAATGGCTTCATGAAATCTACTAGGTGAGGTGAGGAAGTGGAGGAGGTACATGTACAAAGTCAAGATGTGGGAAGACTCAAGACTGCCCTTGGTTGGAGTATGTGTGAGTTGAAAAGTGGCCGCAACCATTCAACGAGGTCGAGTGTCAGGGGGACAACAAGACTGGGGATAAGTTGTGCCAGAGGCGGGACAAGGTGAACAAATTCAAAGGGCAGAGGGAAGTGGCATGAGGGGTACTCTAAAGATATGGACGATATTGGTTAGGGCGGATGATAAGTAGTGCTCCAACCAAGGGTGACATGGGTTGCAGTTGGCCAAAAAAGGGAAGTAAGTCACCAAAGGTGACGACAAAAAGGTAATGTAACGACTGAAAATAAAGGCGTTTGTACAATAAATAACGAACAATTTTGGGGAAGTGTACAAATACAGAAACGGGTGCCCCAGTGTGATATGGTTGGCCCAGGTAGGGCACAATGTGCTTAGAGAACTGGTGGACGGTGGGGGCCCTATGGGTGGGTTTCTGTATGAGGTAAATGAAATGAAGGGAAATTTGCAGATGGGAAAACTGATTGTGGAAGAAATGGAAGGCTCATGATACTGCGGAGGTGCAGTCAAAAATAGAACCGTGAAGAGATAATATGGGAGTCCATTGGGAAAACTGGCATAATGAGGAGAAGGAGTATGTGGCTGATTCGTGACATGATGTAAGACTATCGGGACTCCCATCCCTAAAGGGTTTTGAAAAATAGCATGAGTGTCAAAAGCGCAAAAGGGTGCTATGAATGGGACAACTCATGTGGGTAAGAGTGCTACTAGGTGATAGTACTGAAGATGCAAATGGAGGTGTTGGTACTGTAGAGCTGGAAATGGGGATCCTAGAGGCAAATGTCAGAGGGTGTGACTGGCAATGTAAGTGAGATTCAAAGGGAATGACTACATGCTAGTGCTAAGTATATACCTGAAGGGGTTGTGTTGATGTATGATGACCAAGTACCTGCACACATGAAAACCAAATACCCGATGTGAACAATATCTGAAGAGAATCAAACATATGAGCATTTATTTGATAATTTTGAATATGCACATGCATACCTGAGTGTTTCATGGGAAGATTGTCCATCGGGAAAATGGAAAAATGATCACCAGATGGAAATGTTTGTATAAGAGGTTGAAGGTGGTTCGGAAGATAGATCTTGTGGGCTCCTTTACCAAAAAATGAAAGTGGGAAAAGGGCTTAGATATGGACGGTGGGTCCATAATGCCATCCCAGTGTTACTGATACTATGGAAAATTAGGTGGTAATTTGGGGGGAGGACATGTACTTCCCCTGTGCTCGAGGATTGATGAAGAAGTATAATGAATCACATTCACAGGAGCATTGGTATGGAGTGTCGGAGGAAATTCAGGAAGATATGTGTGGCGTGTCGTGGCTAATGTGTGGTGGACGTATGGGATAGATGGGCAATGGTGTGTATAATGGCCATAATCTGAACATATGGCACAAGTGAATTTGGTTCGCAGCCCTTTGTTACTTGAGTTAGGGGAGGTAGCGGCAGTACTTGCTATAGTGGTGAGCGATCATGGTGTTGGATCGAGTGGAATTAGGTTCCGTAACTCAGGTAGAGATGGGCATTTGTGGGGTGGGTGTCCATCTTTCTCACATAGTGCGCAAGGAGGTTGGATGTGTGGCTCGAGTGGAGCTATGGGATCCTTCTTCTTTTGCCTGGCCCCAACTATGACAGGGAGGTTAGTGGGTGGGGGTGTAGAGGGTATGGTGGGAGTAAGTATGGGAATCGTCATTGGGATTCCTTCCGTTTGGGGGGGAAGGGATGGTTGAGGAACCATCTCTGGTGTATGTAAATACCAAACTGGAATTGCCAACACCATATTAGGGAGAGTAAGCATTGTGGCTACTTGGAAAGCTTGTATGCCTAGTGGAGGGTAAAAGAAGGGGGTTTGAGTAATGGCTTGGGGAACTATCTCCCAAACTGGGATGTGGCCCTGGGGAGAGGTGAAATCGTGAAATGGTGGAGTCGATGAGTTCGCAGGAGGCTCATGAGGGAGGATCTCTGCGACTAGTGGGACATTACATATGATAGAAGCCTCCCTAGGAGGAAGGGTATCCTCCATGTCAATTCCTTTAGAGGAAACTACACACACTTGTGATGAAAAAGATGGGTTTAGAAATGGTGGTGTTCCCTGACAAGTGCCCAACATGGGTGGGTCTTGGAATAATCAAGGGCCATTGTTGGCAACTAGAAAATCATTCAGGCTAACATGAACAAGGGGGAGGATGTTATCGATGTTGGCAGAATGGTTAGGCTCGTAATGTATAAGTTGGTCGATGGTGACGATCTTCCCATTATGGGGGAACATCATCGTACGAAACACAGAAGAGGCGACTGCCTTCATAGCATACATGTAGTTGTGTCCGAATAGGATATTGTAATCAAGCTAGGCATCAATAACTTCAATGTCAATGAGGATGGTTTTTCCCCCAAGTTCTATGAGGACATTTTGACAAATCCCATTGGAAGATGTTGGTTGACCCTCGTAAGCTCGAAGGGTGATGGTATAGGGTACTAGCTCAAGGGAGCCAATTTTTTGCCATACGTCTTTAGACATGATGCAAGTGGATGCACCTTCATCGATGATACACTGATAAACTATGGTGTTCTAGATCTTAACTGGTATCTGGAAGGCTACTTGGGCGGGAAGATGTGGTTCTCCATTATCTGAATCAAATGTGATCAGCTGGGTGTCAGCTGTGTCGATTGCCCCCAAGGCAGAAAGCAAGGATTTTCTCTGTGATGGCCAGGTTTGGAGGACCTCCAACACAGATATGGCTGCGGCAGACTGGGCCAAGTCATCAACCAGACTATAATTATGAGCAACCTTAGCATGAGGGTTATGTACATTCCATCGTAAAGGCATACGTGGTATGCAAGGAATGGGTTCCGTGTTAGGATGTGGAATCATCAATGGTTGTCCTGTGGTAACTAGTCGTGTTTATGAGGTGGTTGGGGTAGATTCGGGAGGCATACCATATTGACGATGGCGAGTTTGGAGAAGAATTTATTCACTGGTGAGGAGAATGTTGTGATCAACCGAATTCCTGGGTTGAGTGGCACCCGGGGCTGCATATTGCCCCATTTGTGGTGGGGCAGGGTTGATCACTTGTTGGGTGTTCATCATACCTTGGTATGGAATGGGGTTTTGAAACATAGTTGGATGTTTTGTTTGCAAATACTGTTGTGGAGCCTGCTGAGGGGCAGATGGTGTCAGAGGGCCCTATGAGTGTATGGATTCCCTCATCCGTTGGAGGTCAGGAATTTGGGGGCAATGATGAGTATAATGTCCATACTCATTACATATGGCGCAAGGAAAGTTAGTTTGAAGATTGTTGTTCTTCCCTTGGTGTGGTATATTGGTATTGATGACCCCTTGGGGGTCTTGGTACTAGTTGCCCCCAGTAGGTTGGTTCTACTGGGGTTGATTCCTGACTTGACCTGGGTTTTTGTTGTTCCTGTTGCGTCCTTTCTTTTTGTTTGACGGATGGGTCGGATTGGCCGTATTCAGCTGTTCGAAAGTTTGGTATTGTTGAATGGTAGAGGGTTGAACAAAATTCACCCCCTTATGAGGATGTGGGGGAGCCATGGGTTGTGGGGGACCAGGAAATGGGAAGTATGGATTATGTGGTGGTAATGATCCATAAGGTACATAGGAAGGCATAGTTCTTTCTATAGTACTATAAGCTGACGTAGAGGGGCTACCAGAGTTCGTTTGAATAGGTGGATGTATGTGGGGTGCCAGAGGTGGTCCACTGATGGATGGAGGTATCGCAACAGGGTATGGTTATTTATAAGGGGGTGGGGGGTAATAGGAAGTGCCCCCATATGCCAGCAGGTATTGAGGTGTGCCATACATTGATGGTGGTTGGGGTTGTGGACCGTGGTGAGTGGTGGCACCAATCAGTTCGTTTGCTGAGTGAGACATCCCAGGTTTGTCTTGGCCAAATGGCACAGGTTTGGGAAGATAAGGAAGTACAGTGTATAAGTACCCTAACTGTGCATAGATGAGGTCATATTGTTGGGCCTTACTGATGGCTTACTTTTTAGATTGAGGGAAGGTGGACGCTGCATCCTTACCAAGAAGAGAGACAAGTGATCTACGAAACCAGTCGAGACATTGTTTCTTGGTGGTTTCTGCTTTGTACAAACTACGTCGCCTACGCCACTCATGAATATGGTCAGCGATATGTGTGGCTGAGGTTTTTTTGAAATTAGAAAGTAGTTCTAGACCATTGTTGTGGCAGATGGGTAGTTGGAAGAAGGTCAAGAATGCTTTGGCCAATGACTTAAAAGTTGCGTGGGACCCTAATTTTTCTTCTACATACCATTTGGCCGATGGGCCAGTGAGTGTGCATTGAAATAATCGCAGTCTGATGGAATCATCCATAACGCTATTGGAGGAGCACCATAGGTGAAAGGTCATGACATGGTTGGCAGGGTCATCGCCTGCCTTTCCTTCAAACTTTGGTATGTCCGAAGGTAGTTTGGTGGGCATTGCAGGCCATGTGGGACCATGCAATATAGGATCATTGGTGAGTTTGCTGAGATATGATATGTTGAGAGAGGCCAAATATGGCATTTGTAGTGGGGGGGGGGAGGATTAGCTTCGGCCATGGTGTGAGTTTGTTGTGAACCTAATCCTTAAGGGGGGCTAGGTGGGTTGGTGCTTCCTGCTTGAGAGGAAGTGGGTCCCCCATTTTCGTGTAAAGGAGAGCGAGTGAACAGATGACCTTGGGAAGTGGACCCAAGTAATGTAGAGCCAAGCAAAGCTGATCCTAAAACGGTAGCACTCACATGAGTGTGTGAAGGAGGTTTTGATGAGTGGGCAAGACCAGACACTCCCCCTAAGATAGGAGGGAATTTTAGCAAGCGTCGTGAAAGATGGGCGTTCTGTGGTTCCCCTATGATGTCAGACTAGTTGTGCAAAGAGTGGTGAGAGTAATATAGAAACAAGAGCCTTTGCATTGAATGTTTACACAATATATATATCCAAATCAAACTGTAATTAAATGTGCGTCATACATAAAATATGTTTTGAAAAAGAAGCATATATATGTGGGTAAGTGGGTTTTGTCCTCATGGGGAATCAAAAGAAAACAAATGCTCGTGTCCTAGAAGACATAACGTCCTTCCTCTCGAATAGCACTGGACCTTCCAATAGTACTCGACAATGGGGTGTAAAGCCCCTGGAAGAGAAACTAGTAAAGGATGAAATAATTGGTTATAATGAGGGGTAAAGGGGGCATATCTCGAAAGAGCTGGTGATATTTCCCAATAGCCACACAAAATCCAATCAAGGTGCAACTGTAGCCCACAATTGCCACCTGGGTAGATGTCCAAAATTTGGTCACTAGGTACCTCGGTCAAAGTGCGGCATTTAGATTTTCATCCTAAGAAATGGGTCATGGGATGGATCTCGTCCAAGAGGTGGGTGCCTCAAGGGGGGATGCACAAAACAACTAGACCTCGGCCTTCAACCCTTCACGGGTATCTCCCTGCCTTATGGTATTAGGAACACTTGACTTGGAGGATTTTCAGTTCCCTATTTGACAACTTCTATGGTTTTGACAATGTGAGAACTAGATAACGGAGAGTTATTTGGATGCCTATCCCCGAAATCCTACCTAGACTAAAAAATTTCTTTTGGCACCTCCTGTGGAGGAAAACTTAGTGAGTTTTTTAGAAAGTTTTTAGATGTAGTTGTTTTGGGAGGTTGGGGGTGCAAACCAACCTCGTTGATTAAAATGGGAGTGGATAGTTTCATCAAAAAGGGTGGGGTATTTTCGGAATCCCTTTGGAGGAAACTTAATTTGACCTCCACGTTTCAAGAAAAAGCCATGTGAGTGATAAGTGACTTTTGTGTGTGAGTGAAAGTGTGCCAATTTTTAGTGAATTAGATGTCACCTTGCTACATGTGGACTTCGCTTGGTCCTTACAAGTGTTTGATTACCTAATTAACTAAGTGCCTTTGATACAACCTTGTGTAATTCAAAATTCCCTAGGAAGATAGAATGTGGACATGTGGGTCTGTTACTATCCCTGTAACTCCCTATTTTGATGTAATCTCATACAAGCTTTGAAACTATCCTAGATTGATCATGTGGGCATGTATGGGCCCGTTTCAAACCTTTAAACTTGCCTAGTGATTTGATCTAAGAAAGCAAAATTCAAACACTATCCTATCTTTGTAGCATGTGGGCATGTATGGGCCCCTTACAATATTAAGATGTGTTTAAAAAAGTAAACTAAGAGGAGTCCCAAGAAGGGTTGTTGTCCTATCCTAAAGGTTTTAATGTTCTTAAGGGAGATGAAATCGTTTCACAATCTTTTTCTGATTCTCAAGATCGCTTGGAGGCGCGAGAGAAGAGCAAACTAAGCGATTGTTATTCAACTTCTAGTCCCAAAGTAAGTTAAATGTGATTAAAAATGATTTCCAACTTATCTTATGAGTCAAAACAAGCCATCCATGTGGCAAAAAGAAAAGAAGGGAAATTGATTTTATCCTCCTAAGTGCCTATGTGTTTTTGACTAACCCCTTTATATGATGAGGGGACTAAGTGTGTTGCAGCTTTAAAACATACTTGAAATCATTTTTAAGAAGAAAAATGGCCTTCCCCACATCTCAACAACTTTACAATGTGAATTTTAGCATAGATGTGTGGGTCTCAGTGGAGATAGAGGCGCACAGAGCACATGTGTGTGAACAGAGAAAAGTTAACAAGCACATGTGCGCAGAATAGAGATGTGAATCAAGCGCATGTGCGCACGATGCACATCTATGGGCCTAAAAACCTGCACATATATGACACACAGCCGAGAATGAAAAATTCGAATGGATTTCTCTCAATTCAACATGGAATTAGCTGAGTGGCAGGTCGGCTTAGGCCGGTTAGTGTACCTACAAGTTAAACAAACTAAAAGAACAGCAAGAAAAACCCAAATGGGGTAGGAAATTAATACCTTTCCCCAGCGGAGTCACCAATCTGTTGCACCTCTTCCATCACCTTAGTGAGCAAAATAGAGGTGCTTGCAAGCTCAGTTGGGTCTGCTGAGCAGGACAACTACAAGGAAAAGAGTTAGGGAAAGTAATAAAAACAACAATTAAGAATTAAACTAAGAAATACAATAACAACTAAATTCATGAGCATAGGGACATATAAACAAAAAGAACCATAAGACCCATGTCACCAATGATGAGGCTGATCTATTAGTGAAGTAATACACCAAGAAGAAAGGGGACTATGAGTCCCTTCTTCCTCCAAGGGAGGGCTCTTGGACCCCCACTAGCAAGATCTTCTTACAACAAAGAAAAATGGGAAATGATGAAAGAACTCTTTGCAAATACACTCAAGGAGTGAGATGGATTTCCCAATGCAATGGTGCAAAATGCTCTCGACAAGGATGGAGTCCCCAAGAGAATAGTGGCAGAATAAAATTACTTTGAATTCCTTGAAAAATGAGGTGCATCCATGGCCTTTTTATAGCATTCCTTTGAGCTATTGTTTAACTGATTTGTAGTGTGAAAAGAGGCTAATTAGGGCATTTCTAGGTCTTTGACCAGCCATCCAGTCGAATCCAGTCTAGATTTAAGGGTCAAATCGACTTGGGAGCTGAACCATAAGTGGGTGGGAGGCCAACCACTCTCATAAATGTGTCGTTTAGCAGGTGTGCGGATTTTTGCGATAACAATCGCGCATCGTGCGCATGTGCACGATTTCTGCGTTCCTGTTTCGTGCATGCGTGCGCGTGCCCAGTGTCTTCATAGCACCCTTCAATTTTTCACTACTTTGTATAGTTTTTGACCCTTTTATGAATGCTTTGGTGTTAATTTAGGTCCATGGATGACTTCGTCACTGTTTGACAATGTTGATTTCTTGTAACCATGTGCGGATGAAATTTCAATGATAACAACTGGGACAATGTTGCTCAACACTCTTTCGATGCATTAAAACACGCCCTCACAACTGTCCCTCTTCTCTGGCCACCTAACTATAACAAATATTTCTTATTATATATGGCTGCAACAAAATCAACCATTGGCATGGTTTTAGTTTAGGAAGATGACTTGTTCTTAGAATACATGATCTACTACCTAAGCCAAGGCCTCATAGGACCGGAACTCAATTATTCTCACATTGAAAAACTTGTGTTGGCAACAATTCATACTATTCAACGGTTCCGTCATTATGTTCTGTCTTGCAAGACCACCATCATTATGGTCATGAATCCGTTCCAGTACATGTTGACATGATGGGCAATAGGCAGAAAAATTAGTAGATGGATAGTCATCCTCCAGGAGTTTGACTTAGACTTTGTTTCAGCAAAGTCTAAAAAGTCTCTGGTCTTCGCAGAACTTATTTTGGAACTTCCGGTTGAGACAGGTGACGTTGTGCCTGAAGAATCACCTATCTGGGGAGATATGTTTTTGATCACATATTCAGATCCCTGTTATGGAGATATACTTATCTATCTCTAGACTATGAAGTGCCCCACCACTGCTTCTCGTGATGAGCATCGACGCATATGCCATCAGGCTAAGAATTATCTCATAATCGATGATATATTGTATCGGAGAGGTGTAGACTACATCCTACATCGATGTCTCACTCATGAGGAAGCAGTTATCATTCTTAACGATTGCCATACCGTAGCTTGTGGTGGTCATTTGTTTGGGTTGGAAACAACCCAAAAGATTCTACGAGTTGGTTACTTCTGGCTGACGCTTATTAAATATTGTATCAAATCAGTCAAGAAGTGCCATCCATGCCAAGTATTCTCTCGGAAGATGAGGGCACATCCCACTCCCATGTTTCCTGTCATCACAGTTGGTCCCTTCACCAAGTGGGGGATTGATTACACTACTTGCAACCCTCCTTCAACAAGGGGGCATCGCTATTTCATTGTAGTTGTAGACTACTTCACAAAGTGGGTCGAAGCTATGCCAACGTTTAAACATGATGGAGAGACTGCAGCTCTCTTTTTATTCAATCAGATAATAGAAAGGTTCGACGTCCCGAGGGATATTGTCATTGACCATGGTAGTCACTTTCAGAACCAGATGATGATTGAGTTAACATCAAATCTTGAGTTACAGCAAGAACATTCGTCACCCTACTACCCCTAAGCAAATGGGTAGGTGGAAGCTGTAAACAAAACTCTTAAGACCATTCTACAGCGAACTATCAACTTAGCCAAGTCAAATTGACATTTGATGTTATACTAGGCATTATGGGCTTACCAAACATCTGTTAAGACTGCAACTAGTTTCTCACCTTTTCAACTCGTTTACGGGCTGCAGGCAGTCTTGCCCATCGAATGTCAGATCCTGTCTCTAAAGTTGGCAGTACAATTATTGCCAGACACTTCTCCACTTGAAGAACAGTTAGTATACCTTGAGCAGCTCAATGAACAACATTGTGATGTGTCCCTAGCTAATGAGGCTCACAAACATAAGGTCAAGTGTTAGTATGATAGGTCTGTTCGTCCTCAGATTTTCTCTGAAGTCGACCTTGTCCTAGTCTATGACCAAGAGAAGGACCCCCTAGGGGCAGGAAAATTCAAACCCATGTGGTTCGGACCTTTCATCATAAAAGAGATTTTAAAAAAGGGCGCTTATCGTCTGGTTGATTTTGAAGGGAATGCTTTGGCAGAGCCTATAAATGGGCTCTACCTCATAAAGTATTACTCATAGGTAGGTCACTGTGGGTAACTTTTTGTAACATATGTATAGTCTTTGTACTATTACTTTTTAGTTTCTTTTAGTATTATGGACGTGTCATTGATACTATCTTTTGTCACTGTGGTAGATGTCAAGTGATTCTGAGGTGTTCATTGGGTATGCAGACGGTGCTAGTCAGCACACTTGGAGGCTTGTCTCCGCAGCTTGGGTAATATTTACACCTCAAGGCCAATTATTATCTTCTGGAGGTATATGCTTAGGTGACACAACAAACAATGTTTTTGAGTATAGCGCATTTATTGAGTTTCTTCGTGATGCTTTATCATTGGGTATCTCTCATCTCTGGGTCTATCTCGATGCTCAACTGGTTGTGTCTCAGTTAAATAGAGTGTACCAGGTCCATGATCCAACTTTACACCGACGATTCCTTAGGGTATGTCTCTTAGAATGAAACTCTTATTATATTACATATTTTCATGCTCCTAGGAGATTAAACCAAGTTACAGATACTCTAGCTAATCAAATTTTAGATTGGCATCTTGCACACATATGAAAGAACATTAACATAAGCATGTAAATACGTTTTTGCACACATAATCCATAAGACACAAAAGACCATAAAACCATATATAATATCATAAAGTAACCAGAGTACATAGATGGATGCAAGCGCCTCAAAAATAGGACTGATAATGAGTCATAGGGCTTATGCCCTCAAAACATATATACAAGTAGTTCTTGTGGCACGTCAAAATACCTAGCTAAAGTCAGGGCCTGTGGGCCCTATTATACTAGTCCACAGCATTGGCTAAACACTAAAACAACTGGACCCACGTCCATGGTGCCCCCACTACATGAGGCTGCATAGATGGTGGCAGGTCCTCAATCTCTGCCATCGGGACCATGCAAGTGAGCACAGTAAAGTTACGCTCAACCCATCTCAATACCCTCTCAGCCTCCCTAGCTGGAAGATCTCCTGCTACTGATGGTCCCCCTGCGGTGGTAGGTGTGGCCCCTAGCCGAGGACAACGCCTATTCCTCGCATAGTCAGCGGGTCGCACTGGTCTCACATCTACACACAATGAAACACATATCTATCAAATACTTTGGTATAACAAAAAAAAATGATATATATAACAAAACAACATAAAAATTACATATACAACAAAAAAAATACAAAGGTGGAGACTTACCCATCTCCCCTCGCTCCTCACCAGGAGGTACTAGTATCTCCGAGTCTCTCAAAAAATCAATCCCATCATAGGGGTAGTCCTCTATAACCGGATCTATCATGACAGCCATGCAGAAAAGTCATCATCGAAGGACTCATTGGTCCTTCCACCACCCTGTCACAATAGTAGTACCACCCATCTACACACAGTAGGAAGAGAGGCATGATGTCCTCGTACCACTACTCGAGGACTAAAACTCAAAACTCTCTCAAAAAAGAACGAACATAGAATGGTCCTGAACTCGAAGTTCCTATGTGTCCGCAAACGACAGTCTGTCAATTGCCTTTTCATACACTCAAGAAAAGTGGTGCTCCAATCAAAAACTTGTGCATTTAAGCACTGGACAGTTCATGTGTGCGCAAGACGCTTGATGTAGAGCTGCAGAACCAGTAATTCGCCCAATAAGAAATACTATCGCCTGTAGCGATAGGTTAGTGATCTTTCTTATAGGCACCTACGTTTTCACGTGGTCTGTATCAGCTGCACAGTATAGCCCTATCAATTATGCTATGTTATACGGCCCCGCAGGAAAAGTTCGGAAATTGACTAGTTCCTCTCTCCTAGAGAGGCCAGTCAAAAAGTAAATGTTCTTGACCATGGGCACCAATGACTACCCCTCTAACATGAATGCCTCTGCATCCAGATGCCAGTATTCAACCAAGGAATTCAGTAGCCTAGGTTGTGCCCGCATGAAAGGACATAGGAAAAACTTGAGTTACCCACACTGCATCAATGTAGCCACAACATTGGGGTCTTCCCTGACCAACTCATTCACCTCTTCATGCTCTCTTTCTCTCCAATGGACATACATCCTGCAAAACAAAAAGGTTCAGGAGGGTTAACCCTTGCTTTTGAAGTCTTTTTCATTCAATAAGGGGGCCCACGTGTGTTGTATTGGTGACAATCATGTGTACATGCGTGTAGAGTTTACTCTGCCCGAATGTACATGCGGCCTGTCCTGAGACAAACCATGTGGACCTAGGGCCGACCTTTTAAAGGTCGACGCCCCCCTAAAAAATGAAACCCAATGCACAAATAAAGACATAAAATGCAAGGTAAGGGAGTTTGTACTTACTTGGTCTAGACAAAAGTTCATTTCATCCACTGTAGCTCCTAGAATCACCACTTTACTCAAAGGGTGTCTTTTGGCTCCAGAATCAATTTCCAAATCAGCAATGGTGATAATGAGCTACCAGCCTCTATTTATAGAATTTTTGGCCTCTTTTTGTCACTTTTTTGGCCTCCCTTATCATTTTCTTTATACCAAAAAACATTTAGAATGATTCAGGAGTTACGTAGAAGGGATTTGATCGGGTATTGGGACAATCTTTTTTGAGTTTTGAGTATTTTTTGACAGTCTGTGGAAAAAAATTTCGACGATCAACTGGAACATATAGGTTAGGTTTCTACCCTGATTTTTGTATCTCGTTGTCTTTTTCCTTTTCCATAGGATCGATCCCATCAAGTTGTGACACGAAACCATCATCCCTGCTTCAGAAGTGTTGCAACTTGGTGGTAGAGCTTACCGGAACATGGATGCCCTAGGTAGATCCTAGTTTCATTATGGTATTCATGTTGTCTCGAAAACACTATAGGCTCGGGAGTCCTTGTAGTTTTTCCTGAATATGAGTTTGAGCCTCATTTGCATGATTCTTCTTCACTCTTGACCTCACCCTCAGGACTCCCAAAAAATAATGGGTCTTTTTTTAAGCCCTTTTCAGACCCTCTAAATATGAAAAGATTGTCGAGTGATCTTGTGGCCTTTCACGCTCATTAAACTGAAATTTGAAGTCACGTCTGTCTGACAGTAGTTTACCCCTTTTTCGGTCTAGACGGTCAACTATATGAACAAAGGTATACTCTATGGAACTTCATCTCTATAGAAGAGTACTCTCAGGTATAATTTTATCCCTTTTTTAGGCCTGAGGGACTAAACTTACGAAGAAGGAACCCCCACGAAGTCCATAATTAAGCTCTTTTCAGACTCCCTAAAATTGAAATGATCGTCGAGTGACCTTATTCTTTCACACTCGTTAAAATGGTCCAGAAGAACATTCCTGACGGAGTCCATAGTTAAGCTTTTTTCAGACTCCTTAAAAATGAAAAAATGGGCGAGTGATCTTGTCCTTGTCACACTCATTAAAATGGTTTTGAATAGACGTCTTGTCAGTGCTAGTTTACCCCTTTTTTGAACCGACTAGACTATCTTCGAAAAAGGTACCCCAATGGAGTCTCCTTTTATGTTTTTTTTAGACTCTCTAAATATGAAAAGCCACCGATCTTACCTTGTCTGGGCTCGTTAAACTTACAACAAAGGACGTTATGGTTGTGTGTTTTGTTAACCACGTTTACATACCTTATATGCAAGCCTTGTAATAGTTTGTTTCTGTGTCTTAACACCCTTGGCCCCCAGAGGATTTTGCCTGAGTATCATTACACTAGAACATCAGTCTTGTCCTTGTGCCTTGAACTTGTATGTTTGCAACACTCATTCCTCCATTGTAACGTAATATTCCTTTATTCTTTTTCCCAAAATTATTGAAAAAGACAAAAAAATCAAATATACCCCAAAAAGAGGAAGGGAAAAGTATTTTCTTTATTGGCATCATAATGATTTTCCCTTGGATAAATCACATCTGTTTGTTTGTTCATCAAACTTTGGGATGTAGTACGACCTTAGGAAGTTGTTCTCGCTATATAGAGTTGTGTCCTCCACCGTTTGGTTATCCTTCCAAACATATGGAGAGTTTGTGTTGCCTCCTGCTTCGTAGACTTACAATTAATGCCATGCGGCCCGAGTCTCATCATTTGTTGTGCTATTGTCCAAGGGAAGTTTATCACCAAGCCTAATTCGGCCCCTCTACAATTTGTCTCTTTCCCTCATACTCGGCCATCCTAAATGTCCAATCAAGTCCTTGTTTGAAATCAATGAAGCCTTCAATCTGATCATCAAGTCCATGACTGACGAGCCGTCGAAGACCTCTGGGTAGTGCAGTCGTACACTCATATTACACTCCTACCCAAGTTTTGAAGATTTTGAAGTAGTTGCTCAAGCTCTGAAGACCTCATCTCTAGACATCAGGCCGTATCATCTTTTAGAAGATGGATACTCTATATGTATATCTTTTTGATTTCGAGATGTAGCTCTGTTGTGTATTGTTCACGGGTACTCTTTATATAGTTACATGACATGGATCTACAGTGTATTTGATTGGTAGCCATGATTCTATTTTATCCCGAGCATGGGTATGCCTACCTCGGTGAGACATTTGTTATTTTACAGATGGTTCCTCTCGGTTCCTGATCCTTGGGCTCAATCATTCGGCACATCAGTAAAGATTGGTAATGTATTTCAGCCATCAGATGCTCTTCTGACCTTACACATTAGGGGGCATCTGTCATAACCCTAAATTGCACCATACATGCTTACCTGGCATCAGATCATCTCATATCCCTTCTTTGTCAAAGAACTATTGAGCAACTCTTTAAAAAATCTCTTTTATAAGGGCCCACGTGCCCTACTCCATTACTGCATGCCTGTACACGCTAGATGACCTAAAACAACCCACGTGGATCGACAAAAGCATGAAAAAAGGAAATTTGTCGTCGGAACACACAGCTCTGGGTGAGTTAACTAAAACTCCCAGCCATGCATGGCCGAGGGTTCGTCCAAATACCTAGCTTCTTCTAGCCTATAAAAGAAGGGCTAGGGGTCCCATTTGGAAGAGGAAAAATATAGCAAAGAAACTCCGCCCATTTTCATATTCCCATTGTCCCAACCCTTTAGCCATCCTTGTGCCAGAAGAGATACAAAGCAAAGAAGTTGGAGGACAGTTGAAGAGGAGCCAAGGATCAGGTTCGCGGAGCGGTGGCCAGTCTTGACTTTTTGTAAGTTGACTCATTCAAAGTAATAAAGAAAATGCTTTTCCCATCCCAATTCATGAGTTATTCATAGTTTGTTAAGTACATGTTTGAATCTCTAACTTGTTAGTCTATAGATAAGATGCATGTGTAGTTGTTGCTTGTCTTGTATGCAGGTCAGTGTTGGAAAGGAGAATTGCGAACAAGTGATCAAGTGTGACAAGGGATCGACATTGAACGCCTGGAACAAGGTAGGTTGATCTGTCCATATATTTACTAAAAAGTAATGGGATTTAAATCTGGGGATGAAGGTAGAAAGTAGATTTTCTCTTGGTCATATCTGCATGCAAAGTATAACCCTATTTTCTGGTCTGTAAGGAGATTTCCCTCACAACACCAAGTCATGATCTCCAAAATGGAGCTTGGTTGCACTAGCTCCTTCCTCCATCTTCCACAGATGTGACCACTAGCTGTGACCACAGCCTTATTGGA
This sequence comes from Picea mariana, assembly GCA_032191745.1. NCBI lineage: Eukaryota > Viridiplantae > Streptophyta > Pinopsida > Pinales > Pinaceae > Picea > Picea mariana. Next base: position 240,403 of record JASDQU010103992.1, on the reverse strand, counting down.
AACTGCATTTTGTAATTTCACTTTTCACGAATTTTTTGTGAGTCACTCTGACTCTTCCAACTCCCGATCAAGAAATTGATCCAAAATCGGATCCAGGAGCCTGACAGGGCTAAAAAAAGGCTCAAAAATGAAAGTGCTTAGAATTTGACGAAACCAATGCCATTGCGTCTGTCTCATTCTCCCGATTTCATTCATATATTTACTTTCTCAAAACAGACTCCGGATCTGAAAAATATCGCACGGCAATCATATTCTTCTATGGCAAAAGTCAATGGTCAACTTGCAAATGAATAAGTGCCACATGGCCCAGACATGGGAAGCCACATGGCACTTCACTAATAGTTGGCATGTAAAAAGTATTTGGGGGTCCATGGTATTTGAACCTCTGACCCATGGCTAGCTCCAAGTCTTTGGAAAAGTTCAAATACCAACGTGCCAAAGTCAAATTGGTGAGAAAAACCCACTTTTCTATAGTTTTGGGTTCAAATGTCCAAAGGAGGGCGCAAGGGGGCTAGGGCTAAGCCCCAACAAGAGGTTTCATGATAGGTGCATGCCCAAGGGCTAATTATGGGTGCCCCCAAGTGGAAGATTAGCCCAGATCACATGAATGGCGCCCCAAAATCAGGAGCTACAGTTAAGGGGGCTGGCGCTTAAGCACTTGCAGCGCTGGCACTTGGCCATGTGGCCCCATACGACCTGGTAAAGGGGGCTTGTGCCCTGTTAGAATGGGATACTCTATATTTTGGGTTAAAAGTGGGTTTTTAACATTACAGAGTGGATCTTGACTGATATTATGCCTAGAAGATGGAGATTTTGGCCATTATTGGGAGATATCGGGCTCCTTTTGAGCCCAGATTTTGGGAGAAAGTTGGGGATGGATAACCAACTTCAGATATATAAAAACTAGGCCTTTTTGAGGCCATGGAGGAAATTCATATCAAAGTTATGCTGAAGAAAAGCAAATCCAAAGCCATTTTTATGCAGGGAAGATGTTGAGGAGCAGACGCTTGCGGACCATTTCTGGGAGCTACACTCAGTCTTTTTCAGTGTCGTCAGTTGTGTTGTATTTCTGAGGTCAAGAAGAACATAGTGAGGCTAATATGAGATCCATTTGATGTACTTTTTCTATACTGTACAAGCATTGAAGAATTAATAAATAATCCTCCCCCACAGAGACAAAGGCCCGGAGACATAGGCAATTTTGTGTCAAACTCCGTTATCAATTCTCTTGTGATGGTTTGTTGTTCTTATTGCTTCAGTTCATATATATATATTGTCTTTTGGCTGCTATGTTTCCTCATTAAATTCATCCTCTTTCATTCAACTTCTTAAATGTTTAATTAACGCATGCAATTAATAACTCAACCACAGTCATTAAAAGGTCTTTTCGAATCAAGTGGTATCAAAGCTAGTTGACGTTTGGATTTGAGTTTTGCATGTTAACTAGGGAAAAGATACAGCGTGGTGAAGGCGAGCTTGTTGTAGAGAATCCATTAATTGGATTGAGAAAGAGATATTCTCATAACGATAAGATAGCATCGAAAGAAGGGCTTTCTCGGGATGAGAAAGAGTTCCAGAAAACTTTCCTTGCTATGTCGAAGATGGTGAAATTTTTGTATGAGGATTATTTGGAATGAAAGAGACCAATTTTGGGTGAATGTTCAAACGGAAAAAGTGAAGAGGAAGAGGATAATCCTCAGATTCCTCCTTCACCCCCATCATCACCTCCTTCTTCTCCTTCTTCTTCAAGTTCAAGTCCTAAATCTAATGCAAAGAAACATGTTCATAAGCATAAGAATGAAATGCCATTGTTAAAACTTGATGTTAAATTTTAGTTACCCATATATGATGGTGAAGTAAATGCAAAGAAACTTGAAAATTGGATCAGGTAGATGGAGGTTTACTGCAGTGTGCAACAGATCAAGGATGAGGCCACACAAATCAAGTTGGCATCTTTGAGACTTGCAGGTATAGCTCTCATCTGGTGGCAAAGCAAGTTGCAAAATGGAACACAACAAGTGGGTAATGTATTTCCATCATGGAAAAACCTCATTTCTACACTTAGGAAACAATTCTATCCTTTGGGTTATAAAGAAAGAGCATTGATTGAATGACAATCTTTAAAACTAAGAAAAGGAAAAACAGTGCAAGAGTATACAGATAGATTTTGTAAAATGACATTGATGTTAGATATCCCATTACATACACAAAGAAACTCTTATGAAGTATATAGGAGGTTTACCTGCGCATATTAGAAACACTGTATTCATGTTTGGACCCACTAACCTTGATGAGGTTTTTGTTCAAGCTACATACATTGAAGCAGGGAAAGCAGGTGTATCAGAGGAATCATCTTCAAGGAAAGAGAACAAGAGGAAATGGCATGGCAAGAATTCAAATGCAGTGACGAGGAAGGAAGGGAAGCCCTCTTGCAAGCATTGCAAGAAAGAGGGACATGATGAGGACAGATGTTGGTAGTTTCATCCTGAGAAGAGGCCAAAGTGGTTCAAGGAAAAGAATGGAATGCAAACAGTGGCAACGACAACAAGACCCATAGACTTGGGATCAGATTCAGGTGATGAATCAAAGATCTAATTGGTTGGTATGACAGGTAAAATTGGTGAAGGCATTGATTGTAGAAGAAACTTGTTTCATATAAGGGTAATCATGTGACACACTAAGATAGACACATTAATCGACAGTGGATCTCAATCTAATCTAATCTTAGAAGAATTGGTTAAGAAATTGGGGTCAGAAACACAAGTACATCATAAGCCTTACACACTTAAATGGATAAGCAATCATCATCAAATGCACATAAAAAAGCAGTACACAATCAAATTTGAAATTCCATCTAAGTATGTGGATGAGGTAACATGTGATGTAGTGTCATTAAGAGAATGTGGAATGGTCTTAGGTAGTCCATATTTATATGATCGTAAAGCAATCCATATTTATATGATCGTAAGGAAATCTTCTACAGGACAAAGAATCAATATCAATTAACCAAAGAAGGTCAAGATTATGTGGTTCATTCTCATCATGTTAAGGCAAATAAAACACTTCAAACAATGGAACAATTAAATAAGGCAGTGCAAGCAAGAAACAAACAAATAATTGTTTCAAATGAAGTAATCAATCTTAAGCAAGAACAGGAAATGATTGTTGAATGGAAAATCAATCATAAGTTGCTTCAAGATAAGCTCATGTCGTGCAAATATTACAAGTATATCAGCTCATTTGTAGTCGTCTTTTTGATGCTATCATTAGTAATGTTGTATACATGTATGATAGTGGCTTTAGTAAGATGTAACAGGGTTCAAATGACTAACAATATGCTGTCATTTGTCATGATTGTGTTACAGTTGATCTTGATGAGACAAGTGCATAGGACAGAGTTCAGAGACAAAGGACAAGCCAGGTGGCCTATCCTGAGATTTTTGACTGGTCAATAACCTTTTGGGGACCAAAAGGTCCTTTAGTGGGGAGGTGTGATTTAAAATCAGATCCAGGAGCCTCACAGGGCTAAAAAAAGGCTCAAAAATGAAAGTGCTCAAAATTTGATGAAACCAATGCCATTGCGTCTGTCTCCTTCTCCCAATTTCAACCATATATTTACTTTCTCAAAAAAGACTCCGGATGTGAAAAATATTGCACGGCAATCATATTCTTCTATGGAAAAAATCAATGGTCAACTGGCAAATGAATAAGTGCCACATGGCACTTCACTACTAGTTGGCATGTAAAAAGTATTTTGGGGTCCATGGGATTCGAACCTCTGACCCATGTCTAGCTCCAAGTCTTTGGAAAAGTTCAAATACCAACCTGCCAAAGTCAAATTGGTGAAAAAAACCCACTTTTCTATAGTTTTGGGTTCAAATGTCYAGAGGAGGGYGCAAGGGGGCTAGGGCTAAGCCCCAGCAAGAGGTTTCATGATAGGTGCACACCCAAGGGATAATTTTGGGTGCGCCCAAGGGGCAGATTAGCCCAAATCACATGAATGGCGCCCCAAAATCAAGAGCTAYAGTTAAGTGGGCTGGCGCCTAAGCACTTGGAGCGCTGGCACTTGGCCATGTGGCCCCATATGAMCTAGTAAAGGGGGCACATGCTCTGTTAGAAGGGGATACTTTGTATTTTGGGTTAAAAGTGGGTTTTTAACATTACAGAGTGGATTTTGATTGATATTATGCCCCAAAAATGGAGATTTTGGCCATTATTGGGAGATATTGGGCCCTTTTTGAGCCCAGATTTTGGGAGGAAGTTRGGGATGGATAACCAGCTTCAGATCTATAAAAACCAGGCCTATTTGARGACATGGAGGACAGTCATATCATATTTATGCTGAAGTAAATCCAAGCCAAAGCCATTTTTATGCAGGGAAGTTGTTGAGGAGCAGACGCTTGCGGACCATTTCTGGGAGCTACACTTAGTCTTTTTCAGTGTCGTCAGTTGTGTTGGATTTATGAGGTCAAGAAGAACACAGTGAGACCAGTATGAGATCCATTTGATGTAGTTTTTTTGTACTATACAAGCATTGAAGAATTAATAAAGAAGCCTCCCCCACTGAGACAAAGGCCCGTAGACATAGGCAATTTTGTGCCGAACTCCGTTATCAATTGTCCTGTGATGGTTTTTTGTTCTTATTGCTTCAATTCAGATCTGTATATTGTCTTTTGGCTGCTATGTTTCCTCATTAAATTCATCCTCTTTCATTCAACTTCTTAAATGGTTAATTAACACATGCAATTAATAACTCAACCACAGTCATTAAAAGATCTTTTCGAATCAGAAATGGTGCCTTGCAACTTGCAAGCTCCTTCCTTCACATGCCCATAGTTGTTACCAAACGTTTATCCATAAAGTGCTTTGGCAATTTCACATTTAGGCATTCCTGTGGTGAAGTGTTTCGACACTTCTAACTCCCGGTATCCAAAACTTCCACCAAAAGGTGTTTTTCGCATTTTGACATTACGACATTTCGGCATTCCTGTGGTAAAGTGTTTCGACACTTCCAACTCCTGGTATCCGAAACCTACACCAAAAGGTGTTTTTCACATTTTGGCATTCCGACATTTCGGTATTCCTGTGGTGAAGTGTTTCGACACTTCCAACTACCGGTATTGGAAACCTGCACCAAAAGGTGTTTTTCTCATTTCGGCATTCTGCAATTTCAGCATTCCTGATCTAAAACTAGAAGGCTGACTTGTTATGCTATGCAAGCACCCTCTACTTCATTAAAAATAAACTTTACAGGACCTTGCTTCATGTATATAAATATGCAATATAAAATTATGTGTTAAGTTCATGCATCTTCTTGTAAATGTTTATGTGTGAGGAATTGTTCCTTTAGATGGTTAAATATGTACTTTAAACAAATACACAGCAACACAACTTGCATCAAATAAACCATCAAACTCACAACAATAAAAAGCTGATAAAGGAGTTCACCCCCCTCCGGGCTACATCTCCTTGAGCCTCCATTAATGGACTTGGCTCTCTGGGATTAATTAGTCAAAATTTATTTTACAAGCTGCTTCTCAACTCCAATGGAAAAACAAACTGTACCATTGAGATCAGAACACATAAAAACCCCAAAAATGACTAATAGAACTCTGAAAATGGATCATGGCTCATCCGGGCATGACCTCTTCTACATGTGGCCATACGCTTCCCTGAGCTTGTCTTTGGAAAAAACACTTGTAAAAGTCCTCAATAGCCTCTGAAACCTGTCCCAATGTGTTCAGATCATATCAATTAGCCAAAAATGATTATTCAATCACAGAAAACAAACATAGGCTCACCAAACCATGTCCTCAATCAATGAGGGCTTAAAGCTCCCTGGAGCTTGCTGAAACTTCAATAGCTAAAATCCTGCAAAAGAAGTCTTCAAATGGCCTTGATAATAGTGCCAATGGATTCAGGACATCCAAAAACCCCTAGCTGGGATTTTACGTCACCTCAATCGGCCAAAGGATGAAGAAGATAGGCCTCCTGCCATTTTCCTCCTTCAACCTTGCTGAAACTGGTTCGCCAAAATGCACCCTTTTGAAATGAACCTGGCACACACGCTTATTTAAGCGCAAAAAACTGGCACCGGGCGCAACCACACTAATGGTGCAAACCATAGGACGGTTAAGGGCACGCCAACCCCTAACCGCCTAGGCACCTGAGCATATGGCGCATGTGACCTCGTGCGAAGTAAAAAGTGGTTAAGTGGTTACACAACTGTGTAACTAACCTACCCCGCACATTATACACCGGTCACATTGCATATAACAAAAACCACGGGTATATGTGTTAACCCCGTGCGCAAACATTTGAATATGGTCAAATAAACTTTGGGTTATGTTTTATAAACCCGCGCCATATATTTTAATAAACGGTTATGTGGTATAACGGAACCACGGGTCGGGGCTAAGCCCCGGCCCGCCCCCCTTTCCATTTAATACAATGACCGAATTCAAATAATATTGAAACCATTTATTAAATAATAACTAACTCATGGGCCAATGGTCGGGCAGTCATGCAAAGGCGTTAGGTGTTGGGGGAGGTCCGGGGGCCGAACCCCGTGAACTCCCATATATTTTACATACAACCACTAGCCAACCAATGAGTGACACGTGGTGCCCATGGATTGGGCCACGTGTCCTCATATCATTTTCCCATAAATGGAAACGTGTCAGCTCCTGACTCGCCATCTATCAAGAAATCAACATATGCCACATCACCCTTGTACGGTTGTACGGTCCTGCCACGTCAAACCGTATGGACTGTATGGACTGTACGGACTGGTACAGTTAGCATCAAATTTTTTCCCTATTTGGCTTGACGAACAGATCGCGATATCTTCTCCATATGGAGTCCATTTGAAAAAGTAAATATACCATCGGAATCAGGAAGATGAGACGGACGCAATGGCACTATTTTCGTTGCATTCCGAGCACTATGAAATTTGAGCAAAATTTGATCCCTGATCTAGATTTTGATCAATTCCTGTGATTAAGTGTTTCGACACTTCCACCTAATAGTATCCGAGAAATATGAAATGGAGTCAGATCAATGATCCACAATCTTGATGATTCGATGGTCCATGTCTTTTTGTGATTTCGAAAATTCACAGGCCTTCATCGTGTCTATTTTGGGATTTCGTGGTTCGCTACTTCAAAGGTTAAAGTTCCTTTGATCTTTGATTTCCTAGTCTGCAAATATCCAAAATGGAGTCTTTGTTGATGTGCCTATTTCGGGATTTTGGTGTTTCACATTTCGCAACTTTGAGACTCCTGTGATGAAGGGTCTCGACTCTTGACTCCTCCAACTCCCGGTATCCAAAACTTTTGATTTCTTGGTTTGTGAAACTCTGAAATGGCGTCTTTGTTGATGTTCCTGTTTCAGGATTTCGGCGTTTCTCATTTTGCAACTTCGGGACTCCTGTGATGAAGAGTCTCGACTCTTGACTCCTCCAACTCTCAGTATCCAAAACTTCGAAATGGAGTTTACACTTTTGATCTTTCCATGCCATCATCGTTGTTGATCTTCCTTGCCTGCCTGTTTGCCATCAAATGAGCAAGAACACTCTTGCACTCTGTGTGCACCTCTGCACTATCTCTTTTGGTCTTCACGATCTTTCTTTGTTGTGTCTCCCCAAAATACTTATGGTGCCCACCTGGCACATTGTACCTGTACTCAAGCCATCATGGTTGTTGTACTTTCCATCAATGACAAGCATACGCTGCCTGTAAAACATGCCAACATAAAGTTCATTTATGGTTGGAGAATCCATATGGGGAGGAGAAATATGCTAAAATCTTGTTAACACTTGAGAAAGAAAAGGGAGTTCAAGAACAAACTGAAGAATAGATTTTAAGACTATTTTTAGCCAATACAGAATGCATTGAGTATCCTCGATCTTTTCCAAAATTTACACATATTTTCAGCCCTGAATTTCAGGAGGTATGGCATCCCTCAACTTCTACATTGTTAACTATATCAACAATAAATGAATAAGAAGAGTAAGTTGTTCATATTGTTGAAATCAGTCCTAGAAAATCTCTATATATCAATTTTAGTTTGGAATTAGATCAACAACAAAACTTAATCCAAATGATTCAAGGACAGTTTGGTGCTTTTGCATGGGATTAATATAACATGAAAGGAATTCACCCAAATACTTGTATACACCATATTTACACCAATGATCAAATTAGACCTGTTAGGCAGCCCCAAAGAAGAATGAATCTAGACTTAAAAGATATAGTGAAAGAAGAGCTCCAAAAAATCCTACATGTCAATTTTATTTACCCTATTTCAAATAGCAAGTGGGTATCCCCATTAGTTATTGTCCCTAAGAATAATGGAAAATGGAGGATTTGTTTGGACTTTAAAGAGATGAAAAAGGCTACCTATAGAGATTATTTTCCTTTTCCTTTCATAGACCAGGTCTCAGACACCTTGTTTGGGAAGAGGTGCTTTTCTTTCTTAGATGGGTTTAGTGGGTAAAACCATATCCAAATTGCCCATGAAAATCAGGAGAAAACCACATTTACTTACCCATAGGGTACTTGTGCTTATAGGGTTCTTCCCTTTGGTTTTTGTAATTCCCCTGCCACCTTTCATATGGTTGTTCTAGCCATTTTTTCTGATTTAACCCATGTCTGTGTAGAAGTCTATATGGATGACTTCACAGTATATGGGGAAGATTTCCAACAAGAATTGGACAATTTGGAGAAAGTATTGATCATGTGTAGAGAGAATAACCTTTCCCTTATCCGTACTACCTGACTACCCAGGTACTATAAATTATCTTCCCAAGTGTTGTTCTTGGTGGCACTATAGTAGTCAGGTGGTCGATCGATTTATCTATGAAGGGCTTCAGGAGATCTAGGTCGATCCGTATACAGGTGTTGTCTAATGCACTACAGGTGTTGTCTGATGTGCTACCACTTGAAGGAGTACCAACAGGGGTTACAGGGTGGCCAACAGATGTGCACTTGAGTACCTCTTGTATTTATTGCATGTATTACTCCCCGATCACAGTTTTATGCGTGTAACGACAGATCTATGTAGTTTTAAGACGTCGGAATACGTCTCTACCTGGAAAAAAAAATTAACCCACAATTTTCTGCCGAGGAAAGTGCTCTAATACCACTTGTAAGGTGCCAGATATATTATTTTATAAGAATAGAGAAACAATAAAGAGATTAATATTGATATAGCAACAGAATATGGAAATATTGTAGAGATAACAGTTAAACAACAAATTATACGGAACCACGTCACTAGAATTATACCTTTATTGATAGGAAACAATGTTCACTTACCTCTTCAAGGGGAAAACCTCCAGCAAAGAAGAGTTCTATTACAATATTTTTCCAAGAAAAAACTTTTCATACCCTCTACTCTTATTTATACTAAATCTATCTATCCAAAAGAACAATCTAGAGGAAGATTCTTCTAGAAGAGGAAGCTTCTATTAGGTCTTCTTACAATTGACTTATTCCTCCTTATTTCTATGCCTTATTAATATTGACCTTTATTACATGGAAATATATTATTCTACCCACTTGAGGGGTTAGGTAAGTTATGTCCCTAATAGAATGATCCAAGAATACCTTATGACACAACTCCTATTCATATGGTACTCGTTTCACCGTTCATCCGGTATTCAATTCATTCGGTACCTATCTCTACGCTCATCCGATACCAATGTTGTGTTCGTCTGGTACCTATTTCTGTGTTCATATGGTACCTAGTCCTGTGTTAGTCCGGTATTGATATATTTGACTGTGTGTGTCTGGTACCAATCTTCTTGTTCCAACTATGCGCGTCTGGTACCAATTCCACATTTTCTGGCTTGGGTTCTTAACTAATTTTCTCTCGATGGGTCGACCTTGGTTGGCCACTGCTGATGCATTTATTAGTTGTCGTTTGGGGAGATGACAATTTATAATGGGACCCACAGTCAGAAACTTATTCTCTTTCCTCCTGCCCAACCAGCCACTAAAGTTCATTTATGGTTGGAGAATTCATATGGGGAGGAGAACTGTGCTAAACTCTTGTTAGCACTTGAGAAAGAAAAGGGAGTTCAAGAACAAACTGAAGAATAGATTTCAAGACTATTTTTAGCCAATACATAATTCATTGAGTATCCTCAATCTTTTCCAAAATTTACACATATTTTCAGCCCTGAATTTTAGGAGGTATGGCATCCCTCAACTTCTACATTGTTAAATATATCAACAATAAATGAATAATAAGATTAAGTTGTTCATATTGTTGAAATCAGTCCTAGAAAATCTCTATAGATCAATTCTAGATTGGAATCAGATCAGCAACAAAACTTAATCCAAATGATTCAAGGACAGTCTGGTGGTTTTGCATGGGACTACTCTGACATGAAAGGAATTCACCCAGATACCTGTATACACCATATTTACACCAATGATCAAATTAGAACTGTTAGGCAGCCCCAAAGAAGAATGAATCTAGACTTAAAAGATATAGTGAAAGAAGAGCTCCAAAAATCCTACATGTCAATTTTATTTACCCTATTTCAAATAGAAAGTGGGTATCCCCAATAGTTATTGTCCCTAAGAATAATGGAAAATGGAGGATTTGTTTGGAATTTAGAGAGATGAACAAGGCTACCTATAGAGATTACTTTCCTTTTTCTTTCATAGACCAAGTCTCAAACACCTTGTCTGGGAAGAGGTACTTTTCTTTCTTAGATGGGTTGAGTGGGTAAAACCAGATCCAAATTTCCCATGAAAATCAGGAGAGAACCACATTTACTTAACCATGGGGTACTTATGCTTATAGGTTGCTTCCCTTTGGTTTTTTTAATGCCCCTGCCACCTTTCAAAGGGTTGTCCTAGCCATTTTTTCTGATTTAACCCATGTTTGTGTAGAAGTCTATATGGACGACTTCATAGTATATGGGGAAGATTTCCAACAAGAATTGGACAATTTGGAGAAAGAATTGATCATGTGTAGAGAGACTAACCTTTCCCTCAGTCATGAAAAATCTAGAATTATGCTCACTGAAGGGATTTTCTTGGGCCATCATATTTACGGTACCAGAATAAGGATAGACCCTACCAAAATTGACATTATTTATCAAAACATAATCCCTATCTCACTGAAAGAAGTTAAAAGCTTCTTAGCGAATGTTAGATATTATAGTAGATTCATTCAAAATTTTACAACCTTAGGTGCCCCATTGTTCAAATTGTTAGAAAAAGAGGCTTAATTCCATTGGGATGAACAAGGTCAAATTTCATTTGAAATTTTAAAGAAAAAGATTTCAAGTCCCCTATTTTAAGAGGACCAAATTGGTCTCTCCTCTTTCATATATGCACCAATGCTTCAGATACATCTTTGGCAGTTGTTCTAGCACAAAGAGAAAACCAACTTCCGTATGCTATCTACCTTTTCACCAAAAATATCTCCCCTACCGAAGTAAATTAAACTATCACTAAAAAATAATTCTTATCAGTAATCCATGCTATTAATAAATTCAGACACTACATAACGCGGTATGAGGTTTTTGTACACATGGGCCACTAATCCATTAGGTTTTTAATGAATAAACATGTGAAAAATGCTAGAGTTACTAGATAGTTGTTACTATTGCAATAATTCAATATTACTATCATTGACAGAACTAGAAGAGATCATATCGTTGTTGATTTCCTATCCAGACTTATTCATACAGGTCATAATGAACCAGTGGATGAAAATTTTCCACATGAAAATATGTTTGTTGTATTTATTTACATTCCTTGGTATGCAGATGTGTTTAGCTATCTTGTAACAGGAAAATTACCTCAGAATTTGTCCCCTCAAGAAAAACAGAGGATTATTAAGTTGAGTGGAAATTATATGTGGCATGATGACTGTCTATACCGTACAGGGCATGATTTGGTGATTAGAAGATGCGTACAGGAGGATGAGATGTATGACATCTTCAAATCCTGCCATGATGGCCCATGTGTAGGCCATTTTTTTGATAAGAGGACAACATACAAAATACTACAGTCATGCTACTATTGTCGAACTATTTTTAAGGATGCAAAGAAGTATGTGGCCAATTGTGATGATTGTCAGGGAATGCGGAAACCAACTGCAAGTGATGATATGCCTCTCCAAGCTCAAGTAGTAATTGAACCTTTTGAGAAATGGGATTTTGACTTTGTAGGACCTATCAACCCCATGTCTTGAAGAAGAAGGTACATATTGGTCTATAAACAATTTGTTGTTGATTTTCTATTTGAATATATATTTACTCATTTTGGTGTGCCTCGAGAAATAATGATAGACCAAGGAACCCAATTTACCTCCAATTTGGTCAAAGCCATTATTGAACAATGCCAGATTAAACATAGAAAATATTCACCTTATCACCCCCAAGAAAACGAATAAGTGGAATCAACTAACAAGATGATAGAGGTTATACTTACCAATAAAGTTCAGTTACACCATAAATACTAGGTTGATCGGTTGTCTAAGGCCTTATGGGACTACAAAACAACTTAGATAAACACAACAGGAAATACACCTTATGAATTGGTGTATGGGAAGAAGGTGTTGCTTCCCATAGAATTTCAAGTAAAAACCTTCAGGATTGCTATGCAATTGGGGATGGATTTAGATGAAGTTCAAAAATAGAGGATATTGCAATTGAATGAGCTTGATGAAATGAGACAAGATTATCTTCATAGGAATACACTCATTCAAGAACAAAGGACTAAATGGCATGATAAGTACATCAAGAAGAAATATTTCCAGCCAGGTGATTGGGCCCTGATGTATGACAATAGGTTCAAGAATTTCAAGGGTAAATTGTCCACTCGATGGTTGGAACCATATGAAGTAGACACAGTTTACAAAAATGTTTCGGTGAAGATAAAAACCATTGATCAATATTAGACCTCATTTTTAATAAACGAGTTTGATTGAAAGTTTATCATAAGCCTCAATCTAAAGAGGATTTTATCAAACAGGTTCTTCAAAATTCTGAAATACAATTGGTAAGCAAGAGGAGTTCTTCTCTTTTTAACTTATAAACTCTCTTCTCGATGGATTCTCCATCCATATGATCAGTATTTACTCTCTTCATACTTTACACCTCCACTCTATTCATTCCTACTATATTGTTACTCTACCTCCATCACCCTAGTCTTGTAATTTTTGTTCTAGTACCAAACCCTCGCCTGAATTATGTTGCCTACACTTATTTTGAGACTCATTTTTAAGCCAGCATGGGGGTTGACAGGAATGAATCTATGTTCCATGTGTAAAAATACATAGAGGAGTATCAAGCATGAAAGGATAAATTTGAAAGGGTCGGTTGGGTTCCTTTTTTAGAAATAATCAGAGGACATCATGAGGGGGTGTCCCATGCCTTCGCCCAGAGTTATGATGGAGAGAGTGTCCAATTGGGGGAACTAAAATTAACAATCACTGAAGCCACCATAGAAAAAGAGATGAATGTACCTTCTATTGGAGATAAGTATTTCAAAGGCATCATCACTGATAGGAGCCTATGTCAGAAATTTTTTAAGCCCGAGCATCTGGACCTAGATTGGACAAAAGGTATCTCACGGAGCTGGATCAAAGAGGAATATTGGATGATGTTTGTCTTCTTACATAATTTTTTAACCTGTGAAGGGAGGTATGGAATATTTTTCCTTTATCATTTAAGGATATTGTTTCATTTTGAGGTAGGACCACAAATAGACTTTCCCCATTTTCTTTGGATGAGTATGAATAAAATGGTGAGAGGGGTTAAGTATACCTCTAAGAAGCCTGAAACTAGTCTTTATCATCATGGRTTGGTGAAACTTCTTGTTTTCCATGAGTTGAGAAAACGAGACAGTAGTTGGAAGAAACTCCTCACAAAAAAAATTTGCTCAAGAATTGTCTAAGTCTGTAGAAGGAAATTTAACAGGGGAATATAATAAGTAGTCAGGCAGGAAGAAGGGAGAAAATATAAAGAAATGAAAGAAATGAAGTAATGAAGTAGATCTTATTGGCCCTAGTTCACTAAAATCTATAAGCAAATTGGACAAAGGAAAGATAGTAGTGTTAGAAGAACAGCCTGCACCTATGGTGGATTGATCATCCAAAACCAAGAAAATTCGCCTAGACCTATCCACTAAAAGGAAAACACAATTTAGTGAGAAAAAGAGGAAAAAACAAAGGCCTGGTAGTGATGCTGGAGAGATTGTAGGTAGTGTTCTAGAAGTAATTGTTGAATTACCTCAGGAGCAGGTTGGAGAAATTGCAGATAGTGTTCTAAAAATGATTGTTGAAATACCTCAGGAGAAGGTTGGAGAATTAGAGAAGACCCCTGAATTGAGATTCAAAGGTAAGAAGAAACCTAGAGTCTATGAAGGGAGTTTTTTGGCACAGTCTTCTAGCAGAAGGACAAGGAGTACACAAGAAGAACAAGTTCCAACTCCTACATCTAAGTCTTCCAGAACAAAAACAAGGAAGGCACAGGGAAAACAAAGTCGAGTGCCCATCTCTAAGCCTAAAAATAATAAAAGGAGATTGTTTGCAGAGGAAATTTATATTCCTATTAGAAAACCCAAGGAAGAATCAGGTCTACCATGTAGAAACACTCAGAGTATGGCTAAGAAGGTGACAATTCCTCATTTTCCTTCTTTTCCAAAGGATCCAGTGGACATTCTAACCTCACCATAGCTAGAAGATATGTATGTAACAACTATTAGTGAAATTGAAGTATTAGTGACAGTGACACTGAAATATTTGAGGGAAGTTAAAGTTAGGGAGGAGATAACTGAGCAAGCAACACTTGATCCTACTAGTTCTTCGACCAAACATGAATTGGTATTGAAGGTTGAAAGGCTTACAAAACATAATGAAGAATTGAAGCAAGAAGTGGAGGAGTATAATTTTTTGGACAGGCACATCAAGAAAGAAAATGCACAGTTGAAGGAGAATAACCGAAGGTTACGAGAAGAGCATGATGAGGTATCTGCCAAGCTAAACAAGGTTTTGCACCTAATACAGTACACATGAGTTATTAAGAGGGAGATTAAGGATGGGGCTTTAGGTTTTGATATCTTAAAACCAGGTAATTAATGTTCAAGCAAGGTGGAGGACAACACCAATTTTGCAATTTTGAGGACCGATTCAGCAATTTTTGCATGACATGCAATGAATTGGGCATGGGGGAAATGTTGGGTCTCCTTTTTTATACCTCCGACCAGACTTTCCTCAAACATATGCACTATTTTTCTATTCTCCTCAAACGACATGTATTTTATCCATTCTTGTGTATATATGAGGTAACTTATGTTTAATCATGATTTATGAGATTTATTAATGATTGGAATTGAATAATTGATGTTAAATTCTCTCTAATTACTTTGAATGATCCAAGCAGACCTTATGAAACAACTCTTATTCATATGGTACTTGTTTCGGTGTTCATCCGGTATTCAATTCATCTGGTACCTATCTTTGCGCTCTTTTGGTACCAATGTTGTGTTCATATGGTACCTATTTTTGTGCTCATCCGGTACCTATTCATGTGTTAGTCCGGTACCGATATATTCGACTATGTGTCTGGTACCAATCTTCTTGTTCCAACTATGCGCTTCGAGTAGTAGTTCCGCTTTTGCATGATTGGGTGTTTGAACGAGTTTGATCTCGATGGGTCCAAGGATTTTGTTGGCTCAAACATCATTTTTTCATTCAAGACCATGATACACTTCATCATCATTCACTTTGTTTCATGAGGATGAAATCATTTCCTTGAAAAATGATACATCAACCAATTGTAATATTTGCTCAGTCATTTGATGTTATATCCAAACTTTGATTGTAATGGTTTTTTATTTTTAAAAGGGAGAGCTTGTAGATGATAGAGAGACAGAGACATAGTTAAGCATTGTCATGCTGTAGAATTAATTCTTGAAGACTGTTGATTGTACCTTTATTTCTGAAGTAATGATATAAATTGCAGTTCATGGAATCTATGTGTGTGATCAAATCTTCCCTTATGTAAGTTTGTTTTAAAAGCTACCTTGTTGGTATGGAAAGGGCCAACCGACCCAACCAAGGTAAGATTCCTTGTATTTATTTGTGAATATAATTCTCATTTTTCTGTGTGTGGATAGAATAATTATGTGTTTTGATCATAGCATCTAAATTTATTTATGTTATGTTTCAGTAAATACATTTGATAGCATGAAATGTAGATGTGTGGTAATTTTGAGTGAGTGAGAGTTCTGAGTACAACATCATATTTATGAGTGCAACATAGATTTCTGAGTAAATACATTTTATCCTTATGTGTGTGCAGGTAGACAATCATTTGTTAGATTGAATGATTTGGTGTTTGTTTCTATTTTGCAAATCTAGGGACAATTGAGATATCCATCTCTCACCCTACATGAGCCTATAATGGAGTATCTCACCACACCTAGAGTTTCTTCCAAAATCGATTATGATACATCTTGTAAACACAGGCAAAGTCAAGACCTCCATCTCTCACCCTACATGCACCTATAATGGAGTGTCTTACTACACCTAGTATTTATTCTAAGATTAATTGAGATTTATTTTAAGAATGTGCAGAGCGTTAATTGTTGCTAGATTAGTTGCTACGGGAAATAGATTCAAAGTTCATATTTCCCTTTCATGATCCTATAAATGAACATATTTATCACCTGAGCAAGCACTTTAGATCAAATGCTTGTTTATGATTTTTTCTTTCTGATTTTTGAACTATGTGGAGAGTGTTACCTGAAAAGTGTGAAAACAGAGTATTGGTTTTAGAGTGTTTTCTTATGTAGGCTATACTCATCAGGTATAGGAATTTATCTTTTATCGGCACATATAGAGCATCGACTCTATTGATTATGAAACTATATTAACATATTAAATGATTGCAATATATTAAACATATAATTGCACCAACACTGAACATAGGGAAGACTCTCATCCTAGGTGTGGTGTTTCTTGGAATTGTACATGCACAAGATATGCATGATCATCCAGTTGACGACCTCAGTTTGGACATCCATATGGAGGTGGAAGGCAATGGAATTGGTGAGCTTGGTGTCTAACAGTGTCTAAAGGCTCGACCAGAATTTGTCGAGGAACCGTCTATCCCAATCTGAGATAATGGTTTGTGGGATCCCGAAGTGTACCCACACTCGTTCAAAGAATATCTTGGTAGTGGCCTCCACTGGGATGCTCTTATTTCAGGTGGCCAGAATCACCATCTTGGAAAAGTGATAAACAACCACAAAAAAATAGTCATTTCCCCGCTTGGTGGATGGAAGGCTGTTGACGGGCGAAATCGACTGTCCGTCAACTGAGAGAGTGGAACCGGTCTGGGGTTGTCTAATAACCCAAGCCATTTAGGATGAACCACCCTGACGGGTTTAGCGGATCTGTTAGCAGATCTAAGGTCCTAGGAAAACAAAAAAAAAGAAAAACTATTCTAAACTAACTAATCTAACTAAAAATAACTATTAAACAAACTAACTAATCTAACTAAAAAGAAATAAAACAAACTAATAAACTAAACTAACTATTCTATATATATAATCTACTAACTAATACTAAACTAACTCTAAATAATAAAATATCTAACTACTAATGGAAATATAACTTATTCACAAAATGTACAATATCTACAATTTACAGATTTGAATAAAGCCTGAAAAATTCATTTATATTCTGCCCTAAGATAGAGAAAGATGTTTTTGTTGATTTTATAATTTTATGAACAGAAATAAAACGAAAACTAACTAAACTAAATTACTAATCTAAAACTACAAATATATCTAACTAAAATACTAATAGTATACTAACAAATTAATGCAAATAAATTACAATATGACCTGGAGAAATGCTCCAGATTTGCCCTGTGTATGATGACTGTGCTAGCTGATCGGAGGGAGGAAACCCGCACCGAATTATCCAAGAGATTATCGTAAATGATAGTTGCAGTGCTCTTCAAGTATGATTACAGGACAAACAAGACATAAAAATCACAACAATCATATGATTTATAAATCTCCACACTTAGATAAACCCGTATGCAGAGACTTATACAAAATAATTCAATTGATGAAGAAGAGAAATCTGTCATTCATTAACTGAATAAAGTAATTGGTGTGTTTTTAAATATTGAAAGAAATCAGACATGGATCATATTAATTTAAATCACATCATTCTGCAAAAGACTATGATAGCTAAAGTAGTCTATAATCAATTACAAATGACATGCATAAACTTGAAACAAAAGATTGATATTATGAAAAGCGAAAGCTGTAGCAGAACATCAACTTATGTCTTAGTTTGTATTAGGAATCCATGGCCTGGTTCTCCCACAAGTGAGGATGATCCTTATTACAAAAAATAATAAGTATTTAAAGGTTCTCCACAGGGTAAAACCTCCCTGTGGAAGTTATCAAAACTGTTACATAAAATCTAGGAAGATATCCCAAGTTCTACAATAAAACTAAACACACAAATATCCCCTAGACTGTCCAGTGTATCTCATGCAATTCGAATTTACCTGAAAAGGGTAAAAAATGGACAAGTTAGAAGGATCCTTTATTAAAAAAAATGCTAAAAATCTAATCCTATAGACTAGCTACAGAATCTTGTGATTCTGTAGCTGGTCTAAATAAGACACAGAATCAACAATAAAATATATTGAAAATCTTTTAAAGAATTAAATTGAATTAACATCCAATAGATATTTGAAAACGAATCAATCAATTTGAAATTGTTGCACCATTCAGGATGAAGGTCAATCAAATGGTTACAGAGATATGCATACTCTGTTTCTTTTGTTACCATAAAATCGAACGAACAGAATCATAATCTACAGCTGTGTAATCGTTTGGTATCAATTTGAAATTGATATAATCAAAACAAATCATGGACAATTGTTATGCTGCCTTATCAACCAGAGATACGATCGAATCCAAACAACATTAATTTCAAATCGTTATAACTGTAATGACATAGCAAAAGATTCATGCCACGGGTGGATTAACTCAAACTGGCATGCAAATCAATTCAAATGAAATCATAACAGGATCAATTAATCAGTAACAAAATTCACAAGAATTATCCAATCATTGGTTATTGCAAAATGGGCAAACAAGATCGATTGACTTTGATCAAAATCATTCCATTCAAATGAATTATAACTGGATTTGATAGAGATAACCTGGGTTGACCATTTCGTTTTAAAAATCAAACAGAGCAATAATTATAATACGAATCCAACTCATAAAACAATCTTGCCAACTCGAGATATGGGATAATCCAATCAGAATAAGAGCGAATTGAACAGTTAAGGTTTTAACATAGTTATTACGAATCAAAACCATTCCACGATTCGGGCATATTTGCACAGGCTTAAATGAGAGCATTGTTTTCATACGAAACAAAGTAGTTCTTTCCAAATTGAAACCGAACATAGTTGTCTTCCTGTTTTTAGAAGATTACATGATAGAGTATATATTAAAAAATCGTGACAACCTAACTCATTGAAATCGTTGCCAATCACAGCATACGAATCATAACGAAATCAAATCCAAACTTGATCATATTCTAAGTTGAGCATGAAAAACTTTCTGTTCAGAGTAGATACAAAACAAATTCAATTGAAAGAAAACCATCAGTTTCGTTAACTTAATCGAACAAACGAACAAATCAAATCCAAACGAAAACCATTCAAATCCAATAAAAATCTATCAATAGCTAAACTGGGAATGATCAAATCCTGTATTCAAAATGAAATTTCATTTATTTTTAGCAAAGCGAAATGTATACAGGATGAACACATTATGACAGAGCCATTTTGAAATATAAACAGAGCTATTCCAAAACCAAATTCCAATCACTATATTAATCATGGTCATTCACAGAACTAAACGATATCAAAATCCATACCTATATGGCGAGCAAATGGCTTGATCATGACAACTTAGAGTTGACAACGGCTATGGCCAATTCAACATTCTTGAAAGTGATGGAGCCAGTTGTCTTCTTCTTCTTATCAGTTGCTTGGAGCTTGTCTCTTTGATTGGTCAATACTGCAACTTGATCTTCTAGTGATTGGATTTTCGATTGGAGTATGGGAACGTCGATGTAGTATCGTTCCAACCATAAATCACATTGGTCACAGGACAACTGTGTGGGCTTCGAAAATGAAGGTGAGGGTTTGATTACATTGCCAAAAATTTCATTAGGCAGTTTGATACCGGGTAGGTAGGATTATTTCTTAGGCAAGGGGGGAGATTCATCACGAAATCATAAGGTGGTTCGGGGCATAAACCTTGTGAGTAAGGGTACTCACCGGATAGAAAATGTTCTATGTCATAATCCAAATCCTCACTAAGGACGATGGGCTTCTTCTCAGCAGAGGGTTTAGGTTTATTCCTTGCCATCCTGGAAATAAGTCGAGCGTTCTTTTTACCCTTAGCAATAATAGTAGGGTTTTCCTTGGCCTTTTTGCTAGCAGGCTTTTTAATAGCCTCAGCTTTCTCTGCTACAATGTCTGGTAAGTCAACATCGGGGTCAACCGAGGGTTTAGGATATGGCAGTAGGACATGGAATGGCATGGGTGGCCCGTCCTTAGCTTCAATAATCATAGGCTTGTCAACCTCGACAGATTCTGTATCATCAAAACCATTTCGAGCAATGAAAGCTCTCCAACTATCACCGTGTAAAATCAAGTGATAAACAATGATAAGTTTAATAAGTCCATGGTGGAGCAGGCTACTATCGGCCTTCTCCCTTTTAAACCTTTTAGAAATTTTATATAGGCTACGCTGAAAGTAAAAGGGCATATTCAATGAGTATCCCATAAAATTCATTAGCAAATGCAGGTGGTAGAGAAAAACGAGTCCATATCAACCCTCAAAGGTCACAAATTGTTTGACTACCATCAAAGTATCATGCCATCGTGGTTTAAGTGTAGAGATGGGCATACCTCTGTCACAAGAGGTGACCTTTCGGGAGACGAACAGTAGCGTCCATGGCACCTCCTAGACCTTAGAATTTGTGAACCAACGTTGTCCCGAGGAGGGTAACCCTGTAGCAAAACTAATAAAATTCTCGTCAATTTCCAACTGTATGTCGCCTACCATGGCTCTACAATCATCGAAAGTCAAATCGAACTATTGTGCAACACAGAGATTAAAACCCTCGAATCGTTGTATGAAGGTGAGCCAACCGTTATCCTCCAAATCTTTTCGAGCATTGTCAAATAACAGTAAGGCTTGGCTGCCATTTGGTTCGATTCGTACCACCAGTGCCATGAAGCCAAGCACATGGTGAACGAGCTAGGGTTTGGGTCATAGCACACACAGGAGAGTGCACGAAGAGTTACCAGGGCTAACAAAAACGAAACAGGGATAAGGGATAGGAATTAATGTCATCGTGCAAAGGTGGTGGAGCTTATCTCTGCCATGCATAATAGTTATTTCCAAGGTACAACTGTCGGATTTCATAGCTGTTCAACCAATTATAGTATAGTTCAATAGTCATGTCACTTGGCCGACCAATGAAAGCAATGGTAAGTGTGCAATCAATGTTATGCCAAATTTTTAAACCATCAACATATAATTTGAAACCAATACCAAATGTTTAACCATGCGCCAATGTATCAGCTCATATCAATAGTTTAACCAATGTGCCAATAGGTCTTCATATAATCAACATGCCAACAGTTATGAAAATACGAACATAGGTATCATATTAAAAGATATATATGAAAGATTTAACCATAACACCTATGTATTTTCATAAAACCAAGTAGGTCAAATAAAATGCAAATCCAAATGCCAATGCATTACAAACTCAATAAAACCAAGTCACACGATCAATACAAGAATGCCCAATGAGTACAGTTCGAAAGTTTTGCCAACTGCATAATGATAAGTGAAATGTAAGCGCAATAGGAATATTGACAAGGATAACGACAGTTCAAATAATGATATCAATGTGACTACGAAAGACTAAGTTTTCACGCTTACAGTTGTGAAAACAAAACAAAGGTAAATGTGCAAATGTCGCAAAAATAAAAATGTAGTTTATTTGAAAATTGCGACGAAAAATTGATGTTTGCAAAACATTGGTGTAGGCAGCTTGTAAGATAGTGGAAAAATGTGGATTGGCTGCCAACAATGGCGACACACTGGTAGAAAAAGTTATCTCTGCCAAAAGGAACAAATTCAAATTAGGACAGTAAAGATAATCCCAACTCAAAAATAGCAACCAGAAAATCATATAAACATCATCATTAACCAACTATTCTAGTAGTGTTTCAAAACATGAAAACTGATAACAGTCTTAAGACCAGCGAATCACGATATTAAATATAAAATCTCCAATATTTTTGGCATAGCCACTGCTACCAGCAGGCATCCATAGCCTCGACAAGGTTGCCAATTAACCCACTCTGACATCTGTATCCTGCCAAGAAGTTCTGGATCAGAATAAAGGACATTAAAGAGGTTTCTTTTTCACAAATTTTCATAAACCTGACATTGCTTCGCTACCAGTGGGCCTATTCAGTACCCCGGTGAAGTTGTCTTGGCGCCATGCATGCATTTACCCGCTGCCAACAGACTTGTTCAGCATCCCGGCGGGTTTACAAGCACTTCCCACAGCTCTTAATAATTTATTTTGTTTTGTTATTTATAGATATATAGTCAAGCGGGGTGACGCTGAAAATCATGATATTTTAACATATTTTTCAGACCTCATCAGAATTTTTTAGAACTGTCCTTTATTTAGATCCAGAGATGTTTTATTTACAAAAACAACTTCCAAAGTAGGGAGACATCTTCTGAGTCATTCCTTTATGGAATAGGGACAGCGTAAAAAGATAATAGATGATCATGACAAGCTTTTCTCAGAGATCTAAATCAGTCATCTTCTTTCAACCAACAGACTTTTCCAACATAGATTTAAATTTTAGAAATATAGCATTGATGTTTATACCTTTTTCTTAGCAGTTATTTTAGCGAAGGAATTCTCTATTTTCTTTATCTGAATAGCTCAGTAAGAGGTATGTGTACTTCAAAGAAACAAAAACTGATAAAATCAAAGAAAAAAAAAAAAAGCAAACGAAAAAGCAAACAAAAGAAAAATATATACATAATATACAAGGGTATTTATCAAGCAAAGTATCTCTTCAGGGATTGGCCATTCACTGGGTAGGTGTCAAGCTGCCCCTTTAGATTCTGCAATCGAAAAGAACTGGGACCCAACTTTTCAGCAATTAAAAATGGTCCAAGCCATAGGTTTTGAAATTTTGTGTGCTCTCCCTTTCCCTCGTGTGGTTTGTCCCACTTCAAGACGAGGTCGCCTACTTCAAAATTCCTATTAGAAGAAGAATTGGAATCAAACCAGCTTTTAACCAATTGTTGATGTTGATCTAACTTTCATTTAGCTTGGGCTCTTACTTCCTCTAGCTTCATCAAAGCGTTAATTCGGTTTTGTAAAGGGGGACAATCTTCTTCTTGCACTTTCTGTGATAACTGAAGTGAAGGAAGAAGAATGTGAGGTGGCAGAATTTCTTCTCTGCCATATACGAGAAAAAAGGGGGAGTTGCCTACAATAGCTTTTGGCGTTACCCTATAAACCCATAGTGCGTTTAGCAGTGCATTGTGCCAATTTTTGTGATTTTCAACCACCGTTCTCTTGATGATTTTAATCAAGTTCTTGTTTGTCGATTCTGCCAATCCGTTGCCCTGGGGGTAATAGCTAGCAGAATACTTTAGCTTAATTCCTTTTTCCAAAGTGAACTCGCTCATCTCAAGAGAGGAAAAGTAAGAAGCATTATCGAAAACTAAACAGTCAGGGATACCGAAGCGAGTGATAATATTCGAATTTAGAAAGGCAATTACCTAACTGGTGTTGACAGTTCTTAGCGCAGCAGTTTCAGACCATCGAGTAAAGTAATCTGTGGCTGTCACAATAAACTTGTGCTATTGCAAGGATGGAGGTTTGATTGGACCTATGATATCAAGGCCCCACTGCTGAAAAGGAGAATCTACTGTAACGGGCTGCAAAGGAAAGGCTGGTTTTTGTAACCGCCCTGATGCTTTCTGACAGATGATACATTTACGACTCAAAGCATGGGTGTCTCTAAAAAGCGTGGGCCAGTAATAACCGACTCTTATAACCTTATGAGCAGTGGTGTCACCACCAAAATGACCACCAACTTCTCCTGCATGCAACTTGAGCAAGACTTTTTTTGCTTCGTCTTTTTCGAGACAGCGCATCAGTACGCCGTCAAAACTCTGACGAAACAGAATACCATTAACCAGATTAAAGGAGGCAGAATTTAATCTCAACGCTCTTCTTTTGGCAGGGTCAAGGTGACGGGGGGCTGACCCATGTTCAAGACAGAATCTTATGTTGTCGTACCAAGGACTAACAGAGTTTTGTGCACAACAGATTAAACTTTGATCACTCTGGCCTAGGTTTGACGTATCGTTTTCTTCTTGTTGTCCTGCTGCTGAATCAGCAACTAACTTGCATAACCCTTGGCCTCTCACTATCTGAGCTGGGGTAATTTCTAAGTCATACTCCTGCAAGGACGTGACCCAGTTGGCTCTCTTTTCTCCTAGTTCCTTCTGCACTAACAAGTTCCTCACGGCTGGGTAGGGGACAATGACTTTCTTCCTTGACTTCAAAAGATAGGACCGGAAGTGCTTATCTGCTTTGAAAATAGCATAGTATTGTCAATCTATCGTTGGATAATTAATTTCATCACCTTTGAAAGCAGAGCTCATAAAGGCAATGGGTACTTCATTGTTCTCAGCATTCTTTTGGGTTAGGACGGCAGCATAGGAACGGTCAGAAGCAAAAGTGTAGAGTGTAAAGTCTTGAGAAAAATCTGGGCTCATGAGAGACGGAGCATCTATTATAGCCTTCTTTATTGCATTAAAAGCTTGATTTTATAGGGGTCCCCAGTGATATTGGGTGTCTTTCTTAATCAGATTCTGTAAAGGCCTGACGATTTCAGAAAAACTAGGGACGAATCTTCTCATGAAATTAATCTGGCCTAAGAAAGACTGCATGGATTTTTTGGATGTAGGAGGGGGGAGTTTTGCGATGAATTGAGTCCTTTCGGGGTCAATAATCATCCCTTCACTAGACACAATGAATCCTAAGAGTTTACCCTATTCTACTACAAAGATGGATTTTTTGGGATTCAAGGAGATGCCGTATTTGCGACATCGCAGTAGGACGACTCGTAAGTGAGCTAGATGATCGGTTTTGTTTTTAGAAAATACAGTCACATCATCTAAGTAAACTACAATGGAATGATTGATTAAGCCTCAAAAGGAAATGTCCATTTCTCTCTAAAAGGTGGCTCCGACATTAATCAATCCAAAGAGCATTTTGTGATAAGCATAAGTGCCCCACGGAGTACGGAAGGTAGTTTTTAGTTGGTCTGGTGGAGACATCAGGACTTGGTTGTATCCCGAGAAACCATCCAGTAATGATAGCCTCTCAGAACCAGATACCTGTTGAAGGATATGTTCCATGGGTGGGACAGGATAGTTATCTTTATCAGACGCTCTATTAAGGTTTTGAAAATTGACGCAGAGTCGAATTTCCAAGTTTTTCTTCTGGACTTGGACAAGGTTAGAAACCCACTGAGTGTGTCTAACAGGAAAAATTATCTTAGCATTTAGGAGCTTATTCAATTCTTTTTGAACGGTCGGTTCGAGCTTGGGGTGCATCTTCCTCAGTTTTTGTTGAAAGGCTAAGGTTTGGGGCTTCGTACAGATGACATGCTGTATGATGTTAGGGTCGAAATTTTTAAGGTCATCATACATCCATGCAAAGACATCTTTAAATTCTTTGAAAAATTTAATGAATGTAGCTTTTTCTTGCATGTACACTCCTTTTCCTACTCCTGATAGGCCTTGGGAATCCATCTCAATGAACTACATTCAAATGGGTGACTAGAAGAAGGCCGCAAATGCATTTTATTCAAAGGCCGCAGTCATAAGCGCCCAATCGCAGCACACAGAAGAAGTCCATTTCTGGCTTAAAATCAAGCGAGCAGGCATTTTGTTTTCAACGGCGAGGATCCATAGATGGAGCAGATCAATGGTCATTAGGTAAGCTTGAGTCACGGAGTTGCACGAGGTTTAGGGAATGGGCTCATCTCTTATGACCAAAGTCATGAAATGATTGTATTCATCCAATCTAGTCGGGACACATGGCGCCTGATCAGGCTCGGTCATGATTTCGGCTACCGAGACTTCAAAAGACAGGGGATCTCTCTTCCACTACATCAAGAAACTCCGAAATGTGAAATGATTATCTGTTTCGACATTTCAGCTATCGGGTTTTGAAAGACAGGGGGTCACTCTTCCATTGCATTGGGAAACTCTGAAATGTGAAATGATTAGTCGTTTCAGCATTCCAGCTACCGGGGTTTTGAAAGACAGGGGGTCACTGAGAAAAGGAACGAGAACTCCCAGTGGGAGAATCCTCGAAATACATTAAGGTTCATCGTAACCATCCATATTAAATCAAATCCGATCATTGATTGCGGATTAGCCATTTCGGCATTTCGTCTACCAGAAGTCTGAAGGACAAGGGGTCGGCTCCTTGCCATCCCCAAATTGCGAAATGAGAAAGAGCCTTTAGTGTTGGGCCCATGATCCTAATGCCAAGGTTGTATGGAGTATGGCCAAATAAAGTGAGCACTCAGGGTAAGGGTTGTTCAATGGAAAAATGATCATGGCCATCAGTTTTTAAAGTTGATTCAATCTTTGATCCTGGAGTGTCGTTTCGCAAGTTTGGGCACCGGGAAATTTGAAGGCGAGGGAAGTAGAATTCCATGAAAGAAAAAAATGTTGAAACACCCTTGGAGAGAGGCACTAGGTCATGGCCCTAGGTTACATCGATGGCAGTGCCAGAAGAAAGGGAGGCTAGCCTCTAAGCCTTAGAGAGAAGGCACATGGTTTTCTCCTGATCATATCATCTCAGCCACTCCCCGGGGAAGTAGTTAATGAAAATCAAGCAGGTAGATGGAACCTTAGCTCGAGCCATGAATGGAAGGTATGGGAGGCCTAGAGAAATCAGCCCGTGGTACCCTTGTATGCAGCTCCCCCTGCAAGAGCCATGCTAAGTTAAGGTGGCATCTGACGAAGGAGTTCCATCCAGGTTTGACTGAAAAGATGCCATGCCATACTTTTCAAGCATGCCTCTACTCGGTGAATTTTTCTGAGTATATATACTCATTTTTTCTATTTTTGTGGAAATGGATGGTAGAGCAGAGCTCCCGACTGTAATGTTTTAATGAAGCACTAGTTTTCCTGGCTATGTATTTGCATATGAAATTTTCTTGTTCAATGTAAGGAAGTTCTCTTTTTCATCTGGTTTCTATCTCATACTAAAAGGGTTCATGATTGATTGATTCGCATGAATTGTCGTGACTGTGTTATGATAAAGGATTTATTATAGCACTGTTATGTTATTTTAGTGTTTCTTCTTTTGAATATAAGAGGTTCTTGTGTTCAAAACTTTCTTCTATAGGCTGCTAGAAGCTCGATGCTTATAGAAAGCCTTCGCATTTCCTCATAGAAGTCTTCCTCCTACTCACCCTTATTACAAATTACTGTCTGAAGTTAAACCAAGACCTCATCTGCTTATGCATGCCTAGCCTAGTTTCTGAGTTAGAACGATATTGTTCTGAGTTTACTCCCATTTATCACCCTTTATCAACAAATAGTGACATAAACTAATGGGCATTAGGCTTACTCCTACTGCAATCCAGGAGTAACTTCTGACGCCACCCCTCCTGGTTTGGGATTGGAGGGAGAAATCCTTGTCACTCCTCTCTCCCCTGAAGTTGTACCTTGGCATAGACCTAGGACCACATAAGACTTCCCCACTCCTATCTTTACCACCCCTCCTCTTATTACATTTGTTGCTACTACACAGAGAAAAGAATCTGCTAACTCAATCCCCTTAGCCTTCTCTTTGAATCCCCCATTGTTCCACCTTCCACCTAGAAGCTCATTTCCAGTATCCCCTGTTCAAGCTCCTTCTCCTCTGAGTTCTCCACCACCTAATATTCTTATGGTAGGAGAAAATCCTCCCATGACCAGAATGGAGGCTATAATAGCTGCTAGGTATGCTCCCCTTTTGTTACCTCAGCCTCTCAACACCCTTGTAGAAGATGGATACCTTAAGTAGCTGCCCAATTTTACAGGCGAAGGGGACAGAGCTGTAGAAAAACACCTTGAAGCCTTTTAGAGTTTTACATATGATCATGTTATCATGCATGCAGATGTATGGATGAGGACTTTCGTCCATAGCCTTGAAGGCGAGGATAGAAAGTGGTTTAGGGCCCTACCTCCTGGATCTATCGATGGGATTGAGGCTTTGGATAATGCCTTTTTGAGACAGTAGGGAGACAAAAAAGACTTCATGTATTACATGACAGAGTTTGGGTCTTTGAAGAGAAAGGAAGGGGAGTCTGTATCTGACTTCTCCAAGAGACTCAATAAAATGTACAATAAGATCCCTGCTGAGATAAATCCCTCAGAAGCCTCTGCTAAAATCACTTATGCTAGTGCTTTTGATCCTGATTTCTACCTCCTGTTGAGGGAAAGGAGAGAAACTACTCTGGCTCACATGCAGGATGCAACCGTGGAAGTAGAGTCTAACATATTGGTTGTTGACTGACTCAGGAATAAGGCTGATAGAGACATATCCAGGAAGAGACCTGAAGCCTACCCATACAATTCCTCTCCCCTTCCCCTTTAGACGAGAGAGATAACTAAAGTGCCAAAATTACTTTCGGCTAGAATGGAATGGTGGGAGTTAGAAGGGAAGCCCATGTACATAAATCCAAAAAATATTGATAACAAAGGCTTCAAGAGGCCTAGTAGTAATGGGCCACAGGATTTTCCAAGGGAACAAAGGAAAAAATATGGAGATGATCATAGGATTCAAACCCCTCTCTAAAATAACCTAGTTGCTCATAAGGACGGAGAGGAGATAGATGAGCTCGACCCTGAAATTCACTGTATTGAAGACACTTCCCCTTTTCCCCATTTGACTCAATCTGCATATGAAGAATCCCTTATGAACATTCAAATAAATGAGTTGGGTAAAGAGGAAAAGGCCAATAACACTCCTAATAGATACCATCTCAGGTCAAAGAAGAAAGAAGGGAATTTTGATAGCCATGATCAGCCCCTCATAGCGGAAAGCCCTGCTAAGCCTGCAACCATCACTACTAAAGAAAAGAAAACTCAGAATACTTCACCAACAACCAAAGAACCTCTCTCTGAGGTAAGGGAAGCTACTAAGCATGTTTCCTCCTTTAGTTTTGAGCACGAAATTCAAAATATTAGAATTCTCGTACCCCTCTCAGAACTATTTAAAAATGAAGATTTCAAAAGGTCCCTCTCCAAACTGCTACAATCTGAGTCCCCCCATCCTTCCACAAACTCAGTAAATCTTCAAGATGAAAAGCCAACAGTCGTCCTAGGTCCCATGGTAGAAGACAGAGATGATTCATCCCGTCCATTCTACACATCCCTGAACATACATGATAAGGCGTTGCATAATTGCCTCATGGATTCAGGAGCTTCCCACAACCTTATGCCCAAAATAGTCATGGAAGAATTGGGACCACAAGTGAAAAAGACTTATCATGATTTGTACTCTTTTGATTCAAGGAGGGTGCAATGGCTCGGAGTCATCAAAGACTTGGTGGTCTCTTTATTTCAGCTACCAATGAAGAGTGTGTTCATGGACATTGTAGTAGCTGATGTTCCCCCCAAGTTCGGCATGTTGTTGTTAAGATCTTGGATTAAAAAACTTGGAGGAACATTATAGATGGATCTCACATATTCCACCATTCCAGTCTTTGGAGGGGAACACAGGAGGTTGTACAGAGAATCTCAGCTGGTCTCCATTGTTAGTGATGAAGAAGACCCCACCAATCATCCTATCTTTTCACTTGACACTGATTTGGGGTCTAGTTTATTGCAGCGCACTGATACTCTTGAAGCCCCTTTTCAAATAAGAAAGAAACCCATATTTAATCATGAGATACCTCCTCCAAACACCTCTGTTTGGAAGTTTTTCTTTGATAGAGCTTCTTCTAGTGAAGGCACTGGTGCTGGAGTGGTTTTTGTATCGCCTTGTCAGGAAACCATATCCCTATCATAAAAGCTAGAATTTGAAGCTACCAATAATGTGGCAGAATATGAAGCTCATGTTTTGGGTTTAAGGGTTGCAAAGGAAATGGGAATTGAGGAGGTAGCAGTGTTCATAGATGCTGAGTTGATAATCTAGCAAGTCAGAAATGCTTATCGAGCTAAGCATCATCGGCTCAGGAGTTACAAAAATGAGGTGTGGGATCTGATTGATAATTTCTTCTCAGCTTTCAACATTTCTTTTATCCCAAGACAGGAAAATATTTTGGCCAATTCTTGAGCTATCTCAGCTAGTCTGTTCTGGATCCCTCTGTCGCCTAAGATCAAATATGATCTTGAGATAAGATATAGGCCATCTGTTCTGGACAATATCAAGCATTGGAAGGTATTTGAAGATGATCTTGAAATCAAAAAATTTCTTCAGTCTGTCGATGAATTTTCTTCATCGCACATTGATCAGGATCCTAATCTCGAAAGTCACCCTCACCCTGAGATATTTTTAAATAAAATTGCTAATCACCATATTATTCATCTGCCTATAAATCACATTCTGAAGGGACTAGTCCCTTTAGAAAGATTGTTCGATGGGAATGATGTGGTAGTAAAGGGTAGGTTTTCAAATGGAGATGTTGATACAGCGAAGTGCAACATTGGCACACAGGAGGAGCCTAAGTTTGTCAAGTTGTCAAGTAGTTTGACCAAAGATAAGAGGGCCAAATATATCGAGTTATTAAGAGAATTTGTTGATGTGTTTGCATGGACCTATGAAGACCTCAAGACATATGGCACATCTGTCATTGAACACAATATCCCACTGAAGGAAGAGGCTAAGTCATTTAGGAATAAGGTAAGACAGATAAATCCCATGTTGCTGTCTGTCATGGAGAGAGAAGTGAAGAAGTTGTTAGATGCCCAAATCATTATCCCCTTGAGATATTCTGAATGGGTGGCCAATTTGGTCCTGGTGAGGAAGAAAAGTGGACAAATCAGGCTCTGTGTTGATTTTAGGAACCTGAGCAGGAGCTCAAAGAAAGACAACTATCCCTTGCGCAACATGGAACACATATTGCAGAGGGTAACTGGTGCATCTAGGATATCCATGATTGATGGTTTTTCTGGCTATAATCAGATATAAGTCATGCCTCAGGACAGAGAAAAAATAGCTTTTACCACTCCTTGGAGCAGATTCATGTATGCCAAAAAGCCTTTTGGATTAATGAATGCAGGAGAAACATTTCAGCGATCCATGGACATAGACTTCATCGGGGAGAAATATCAGTTTGTGGTGATCTATCTCGATGAAATCATAGTCTTCTCCAAGTTTGATATAGAGCACTATTGTCACTTGTGGAAAGTTTTCTTGAAATGCTGGAGGTTTGACCTTTCCTTAAATCCAAAGAAATCTTTGTTTGCTATGAAGGAGGGGAAGTTGTTAGGCCATATAGTATCAACAGAGGGACTGAGAATTGACCCCAGCAGGGTAGAGGCAATTCAGACCCTGTCACTTCCCAGGTCTAGAAAGGAAGTCCAGGATTTTTTAGGGAAGATTAACTTTCTGAGGAGGTTCGTCTCAAATTTTGTTGAGTTGGTAAAACACATCACGACCATGCTCAGAAAGGGAAATGAAGTAAAATGGACTCCTGAACCCAGGGAATTTCTTGTTCAAATAAAAAAGGCATTGACTGAGGCACTTGTGCTAATCAGTCCTTATTATTCCAAGGATTTCCTAGTTTTTTTGTTTTCTTCTTTTGATATAGTAGTAGTGGTCTTATTGCAGAAAAATGAGGAAGGGTGAGAGCAACCCATTTCCTTCTTCAGTAAGGCATTAGGAGATGCAGAAATCAGGTATGAGATCATGGAGAGGTAGGCCTATGCCTTGGTGAAAGCTTTCAAATCTTTCAGAGTCTATTTCTTGCACTCAAGAGTGACTGCATACGTTCCTTCAGCCTTTGTGAAAGACATAATTATACATCCTGACATAGATGGGAGAAGAGGTAAATGGATTGCCAACATCCTTGAGTTTGACCTAGAGATAAAGCACACCAATTTGGTTAAAGGGCAGGGTTTATCCAAGATGTTGGATGAATCCAATAACAAGGCCTTGGGGGTTAGCTTCATCAATGCTTGCTCAGAAAATCAGCAAGCTGAGTCGTCCAACAAAAGCTCTCAGGGTGGATTATCACAAGCAAAATGCACTTGGTACAGAGACATTTTTTACTTTTTGCAAGAGTTGAAGCCTCCTGATGGAATGGGAAAAATAAAGGCAACATATTTAAATGTCAAGGCAGTCAGATGTTTCTTTATTGACCAAGTCTTGTATTGGAGAGACCCTCTAGGGGTGTTTCTGAGGTGTTTGAGCCCACAGGAAGCCCAGAAAGTAATGTTTGATTTCCATAGTGGACTTTGTGGAGGGAATCATTTCTGTAAGACCACAACCCACAAAATTATAAGGGTTGGGTACTACTGTCCCACCTTATTCACTGATGTCTGCAGAGAAGTCAGATCTTGCATCAAATGCAAAAGGTTCTCAAGAAAGCAGCAACTCAAATCTCTGCCACTAAAGCATGTAGTAGCTTCAACACCCTTTCAACAATGGGGTTTGGACTTCATTAGAGAAATTCATTCTCCTTCAACTGGCCAACACAGATGGATCCTAACTGCAACAGAATATTTCACCAAGTGGATAGAAGATACCCCCACCAGGAGTGCTTCACACAAGGAAATTATCAGTTTTCTGGAGGATATCATAGCTAAATTTGGCTGTCCCAATAGACTTGTCACTGATAATGTTGTTTCTTTCAAGTCTGAGCCTCTAGTTAAGTTATGTGAGTAGTTCAAGATTTCATTAATTCACTCCATTCCCTA
The DNA here is from genome assembly GCA_032191745.1 of Picea mariana. Taxonomy (NCBI): domain Eukaryota; kingdom Viridiplantae; phylum Streptophyta; class Pinopsida; order Pinales; family Pinaceae; genus Picea; species Picea mariana. The sequence goes on along the minus strand of JASDQU010103992.1, from coordinate 207,326 downwards.
TTATCCTCAAGGAAACAGACTAGCAGAATCTTCCAATAAAAGTCTAATCAAACTCATTAAAAGATTATTGGAAGACAATAAGAGGACCTGGGATTCAAATCTCAAATTTTCTCTATGGGTCGATCGAGTGACAAAAAAGAAGTCCCTGGTCACCTCACCTTTTCAACTCATTTATGGGATGGAGTTTGTGTTTCCCACTCAGCTCACTTTACCTGTAGAGAAATTCTTTCAAGATCATGAAGGAGAGCCAGACCATATGGTCAGAAGAATTCATCAAGTGGTGGAAGTGAAACAGATCAGGGAGAAGGTAATGGACATAGCTCATAGTCATCAGTAGAAGATCAAGCAGGCCTTTGAGAGGAAGGTTAGGAAGGAGGAATTTGACCTGGGAGATTTGGTGCTTAGGTGGGATGCACCCAGGCAAGATAGGGGAAAACACAGTAAGTTTGATGCCCTCTGGATTGGGCCCTTCAAAATCTCTGAAGTATTCTTGAATAACACATACAGGTTGCAGGATTTGGAGGGTGAATAAGTTTTTAACGAACCAGTAAATGGGCAGTTTCTGAAGAAATGTTTTGTTTGAGCCTTAAACGGGTCATATTTTTTTATAAATATTGTTTTTCTGTTTATTTTCGGCTTAATAAATGACTCCATAGCCCAACAGAAGGCAAATGGAACTGCAGAAGGAGTTCTTAGAGCATCGTAGGGATGACTCTATCCCCCATGGAGCCTAATGTTAGTGCCAATTCTTGCAAGCAGGGTGTTTCCCTCTGAATTCAGGACCTTGGTGTGAAATGCGAAGAAATGGGGTTTAAAACACATCAAATGCATTTTATTCAAAGGCTGCAGTCATAAGCACCCAAGTGCAGCACACAGAGGAAGTCCATTTCAAGCTTAAAATCAAGCAAGCGGGCATTTTGATTTCAATGATGAGGATCCATAGATGGAGCAGATCGATGGTCATCGGATAAGCTTGAGTCATGGAATTGCACGAGGTTTAGTGCATGGGCTCATATCTTATGGCCAAAGTCACAAAATTATTATGGTCATCCGATCCAGTCGAGACACATGGCGTTTGATCAGGTTCGGTCGTGATTTTGGCTACCAAGACTTCAAAAGACAAGGGGGTCGCTCTTCCACTACATCCGGAAACTCCGAAACACAAAATGATTATTTGTTTCATCACTTCAGCTATCGAGGTTTTGAAAGACAGGGGGTCTCTCTTCCATTGCATTGGGAAACTTTGAAACACGAAATGATTAGCCGTTTTGGCATTCCGGCTACCGGGGTTTTGAAATATAGGGGGTCGCTCCTCCGTTGCATCTAGAATCATCAAAAAGCGAAAGGATTAGCCGTTTCATCATTTCGGCTACCAGGGTTTTGAAAGACAAGGGGTTGCTGAGAAAAGGAACGAGAACTCCCAGTGGGAGAATCCCTGAAATTGATTAAGGTTCGTCGTGACCGTCCATATTAAATCAAATTTGGCCATTGATTTCGGATTAGCCGTTTCGACATTTCGGCTACCAGGAGTCTGAAGGACAAGGGGTCAGCTCCTTTCCATCCCCAAATCATGAAATGTGAAAGAGCCTTTAGTGTTGGGCCCATGATCCTAGCGCTAGGGTTGTATGGAGTATGGCCAAAGAAAGTAAGCACTCAAGGCCAGGGTTTTTCAATGTAAAAATGATCGTGGCCGTCAGTTTTTTAAAGTCGATCCAACTGTTGATCCTGGAGGGATGTTTTGCAAGTTTGGGCACCAGGAAATTTGAAGACGGGGGAAGTACAAATCCCTGAAAGAAAAAAATGCCAAAACACCCTTGGAGAGAGGCGTCAGGTTATGGCCCTGGGTTACATTGATGGAGGTGCTAGAAGAAAGGGAGGCTGGCCTTTGAGAATTAGAGAGAAGGCACGTGGTCTTCTCCTAAGCATATCGTCTCGGCAACTCCCTAGGGAAACAGTTAATGAAAATCGAGCAGGTAGATGAAACCTCGGCTCGAGCCATGAATGGAGGGTATGGGAGGCCTGGAGCAATCAACCCATGGTACCCTTCTATTCAGGTCCCCCTGAGAGAGCCATGTTGAGTTAAGGTGGTGTCTAATGAAGGAGTTTCATCTAGGTTTACTGAAGAGATGCCACGCCATAGAGGTTCGAGCAAGCCTCTACTAGGTGAATTTTTCTGAGTATATATACTCAGTTTTTCTATTTTTGTGGAAATGGATAGTAGAGAAGAGCTCCTGACTGTAATGTTTTAATGAAGCACTAGTTTTTCTGGCCATGTATCTACATATGAAATTTTCTTGTTCAATGTAAGGCAGTTCTCTTTTTCATCTGATTTCGATGTCATACTAAAAGGGTCCATGATTGATTCATTTGCATGAATCATCAAGACTGTGTTATGATAAAGGATTTATTATAGCGTTGTTATGTTCTTTTAGTGTTTCTTCTTTTGAATATAAGAGGTTCTTGTGTTCAAAATTTTCTTCTACAGGCTGCTATAAGCTCGATGCTTACAGTAGGCCTTCACATTTCCTCACAGAAGTCTTCCTCCTACTCACCCTTATTACAACTTATTGTCTGAAGTTAAACCAAGACCTCATCTACTTGTGCATGCCTAGCCTAGTTTCTAAGTTAGAACGATATTGTTATGAGTTTACTCCCATTCATCACCCTTTATCAACAAATAGTGACATAAAATGATGGTCATCAGCCTTACTCCTACTGCAATCCAAGAGTAACTCTGACGCCACCCCTCCTGGTTTGGGATTGGAGGGAGAAATCCTTGTCACTCCCCTCTCCCTTGAATCTATACATTGGCGTAGACCCAAGACCACAGAAGACTTACCCACTCCTAGATTTACCACCCCTCCTCTTATTATTGTTGTTTCTACTGCAAAGAGAGAAGCATATGCTGACTCAAGCCCCTTATCCTTCTCTCTGAATCCCCCATTGTTCCCCCTTCCACCTAGAAGCTCATTTCTAGTATCCCCTATTCAAGCTCCTTCTCCTCTGACTTCCCCTCCACCTAATATACCTATGGCAGGATCAAATCCCCCCATGACTAGAATGGAGGCTATAATATTTGTTAGGTATGCTCCCCTTTTTTTACCTCAGCCTCTCAACTCCCTTCCAGCAGATGGCTACCTTAAGCAGCTACCCAAGTTTACAGGCGAAGGGGACATAGTTATAGAAGAACACCTCGAAGCCTTTTAAATTTTTACAGATGATCATGTTATCATGCATGCAGCCTTGTGGATGAGGATTCAAACCCCTCTCCAAAATAACCTAGTTTCTCATAAGGAAGGAGAGGAAATAGATGAGCTAGACCCTGAAATTCACTGTATTGAAGACACTTCCCCTTTTCCCCATTTGAATCAATCTGCATATGAAGAATCCCTTATGAACATTCAAATAAATGAGTTGGGTAAAGGGGAAAAGGCCAACAACACTCCTAACAAATACCATCTCAGGTCAAAGAAGAAAGAAGGGAATTTTGATAGCCATGATCAGCCCCTCATAGCGGAAAGGCCTGCTAAGCCTACAACCATCACTACTAAAGAAAAGAAAACTCAGAATACTTCACCAACAGCCAAAGAACCTGTCTCTGAGGTAAGGGAAGCTACTAAGCCTATTTCCTCCTTTAGTTTTGAGAATGAAATTCAAAAGATTAGAATTTTTGTACCCCTCTCAGAACTAGTGAAAAATGAATATTTCAAAAGGTCCCTCTCCAAACTGCTACAATCTGAGTCCCCCTAGCCTTCCACAGACTCAGTAAGTCTTCAAGATTAAAATATAGAGTTCATCATAGGTCCCATGGTAGAAGACATATATGATTCATCCCCTCCCTTCTACACATCCCTGAACATACATGATAAGGTGTTGCATAATTGCCTCATGGATTCAGGAGCTTCCCACAACCTTATGCCCAAAATAGTCATGGAAGAATTGGGAATGGAAGTGAAAAAGACTTATCATGATTTGTACTCTTTTGATTCAAGGAGGGTGCAATGCTTCAGAGTCATCAAAGACTTGGTGGTCTCTTTATTTCAGCTACCAATGAAGAGTGTGGTCATGGACATTGGAGTAGTTGATGGTCCCCCCAAGTTCGGCATGCTGTTGTCAAGATCTTGGATTAAAAAACTTGGAGGAACATTATAGATGGATCTCACATATGCCACCATTCCAGTATTTGGAGGGGAATGTAGGAGGTTGTATAGAGAATCTCAACTAGCCTACATTGATAGTGATGAAGCAGACCCCACCAATCATCCTATCTTTGCACTTGACATTGATTTGGGGTCTAATTTATTGCAGCTCACTGATACTTCTGAAGCCACTTTTCAAATTAGAAAGAAACCCATATTTAATCACGAGATACCTCCTCCAACCACCTCTGTTTGGAAGATGTTCTTCAATGGAGGTTCTTCTAGCGAAGGCACTGGCACTAGAGTGGTGTTTGTGTTTCCTTGTCAGGAAACCATATCCCTATCATACAAGCTAGAATTTGAAGCTACCAATAATGTGGCAGAATATGAAGTTCTTGTTCTAGGTTTAAGGGTTGCAAAAGAAATAGAAATTGAGGAGGTAGCAGTGTTCAGAGATGTTGAGTTGATAATCTAGCAATTCAAAAATGCTTATCGGGCTAAGCATCCTCGGCTCAGAAGTTACAAAAATGAGGTGTGGGACCTAATTGATAATTTCTTCTCAGCTTTCAACATTTCTTTTATCCCAAGAGAGGAAACTATTTTGGTTGATTCCTTAGTTGTCTCATCTAGTTTGTTCTGGATCCCTCTACCGCCTAAGATCAAATATGATGTTGAGATAAGATATAGGCCATCTGTTCCGAACAATATCAAGCATTGGAAGGTATTTGAAAACGATCTTGAAATCAAAAAATTTCTTCAGTCTGTCGATGAATTTTCTGCATTGCACATTGATCAGGATCCTGATCTCGAAAGTCACCTTCACCCTGAGATATTTTTAAATAAAATTGCTAATCACCATATTATTCATTTTCCTAGAAATCACATTTTGAAGGGACTAGTCCCTTTATAAAGATTGTTAGATGGGAATGAAGTGGTAGTAAAGGGTAGGTTTTCAAATGCAGATGTTGATACAACGGAGTGCAACATCGGCACACAGGAGGAGCCTAAGTTGGTCAAGTTGTCAAGAAGTTTGACCAAAGATAAGAGGGCCAAATATACTGAGTTATTAAGAGAATTTGTTGATGTGTTTGCATGGACCTATGAAGACCTCAAGACATATGACACATCTGTCATTGAACACAAGATCCCACTGAAGGAAGAGGCTAAGCCATTTAGGTAGAAGCTAAGATAGATAAATCCCATGTTGTTGCCTGTCATGGAGAGAGAAGTGAAGAAGTTTTTAGATGCCCAAATCATTATCCCCTTGAGATATTCTGAATGGGTGGCCAATTTGGTCCCGATGAGGAAGAAAAGTGGAGAAATCAGGCTTTGTGTTGATTTCAGGAACCTGAACAAGAGCTCAAAGAAAGACAACTATTAATTTCCCAACATGGAACACATATTGCATAGGATAACTGGTCCATCTAGGATATCCATGATTGATGGTTTTCATGGCTATAATCAAATATCCGTCATGCCTGAGGACAGAGAAAAAACAACTTTCACCACTCTTTGGGGCACATTCGTGTATGCTAAAATACCTTTTGGATTAATGAATGAAGGAGCAACATTTCAGTGAGCCATGGGCATAGCTTCATCAGGGAGAAAGATCAGTTTGTGGTGATCTATATGGATGACATCACAGTCTTCTCCAAGTCTGATATCGAGCACCGTTGTCACATGAGGAAATTTTTCTTGAAATGCCGGAGGTTTGGCATTTCCTTAAATCCAAAGAAATCTTTGTTTTCTATGAAGGAGGGGAAGTTGTTAGGCCATATAGTATCAGTAGAGGGAGTGAGAATTGATCCCAGCAGGGTAGAGGCAATTCAGACCCTATCACTTCCCATGTGTAGAAAGGAAGTCCGGGCCTTTTTAGGGAAGATTAACTTTCTGAGGAAGTTAGTCTCAAATTTTGCTGATTTGGTAAAAAAAATCAAAGCCATGATCAGAAAGGGAAATGAATTAAAATGGACTGTTGAACCCAGGGAATCTTTTTTCCAAATAAAAAAGGAATTGACTGAGGCACCTGTGTTGATCAGTCCTAATTATTCCAAGGATTTCCTAGTTTTTTCTTTTGCTTTTTTTGATACAGTAGCAGTTGTCTTATTGCAAAAAAATGAGGAAGGGTGAGAGCAACCCATTCCTTCTTCAGTAAGGCATTAAGAGATGCAGATATCAAGTATGAGATCATGGAGAAGCAGGCCTATGCCTTGGTGAAATCTCTCAAAGCTTTCAGATTCTATGTCTTTCACTCAAGAGTGACTGCATACGTTCCTTCAACCTCTGTGAAAGACATCCTTATACAGCCTGACATAGATGGGAGAAGAAGTAAATGGATTTCCAAGATCCTTGTGTTTGACCTGGAGATAAAGTTCACCAATTTGGTTAAAGCGAAGGGTTTAGCCAAGATGCTGGCTGAATCCAATTGCAAGGCCTTGGGGTTAGATTCATCAATGCTTGCTCAGAAAATCAGCAAGTTGAGTCATCTAGCAAAAGCTCTCAGGGTGGCTTATCACTAGCAGAATGCACCTAGTACAGAGACATTTTTTACTTTCTGCAAGAGTTGAAGCCTCCTAATGGAATGGAAAAAAGAAAGGCAAGAGCTTTAAAGCTCAAGGAGGTCAGATATTTCCTTATTGACCAAGTCTTGTACTAGAGAGACCCTCTAGGGGTGTTTCTAAGGTGTCTGAACCCATAGGAAGCCCAGAAAGTTATGTTTGATTTCCATAGTGGACTTTTTGGAGGGAATCATTTCTGGAAGACCACAGGTCACAAAATTCTCAGGGCTAGGTACTTTTGGCCCACCTTATTCACTGATGTCTATAGAGAAGTCAGATCTTGCATCAAATGCAAAAGGTTCTTAGGAAAGCACTAGCTCAAATCTCTGCCACTAAACCCTGTATTATCTTCAACACTCTTTCAACAGTGGGGGTTGGACTTCATTGGAGAAATTCATCCTCCTTCAACTGGCCAACACAGATGGATCCTGACTGCAACAAACTATTTCAAAAAGTGGATAGAAGTTTCCCCCACCAGGAGTGCTTCACACAAGGTAATTATCAGCTTCTTGGAGGATATCATAGCCATATTTGGTTGTCCCAGTAGAATTGTCACTGATAATGCTGCTTCTTTCAAGTCTGAGTCTCTGGTTAAGTTCTGTGAGCAGTTCGATATTTCACTAATTCACTCCAATCCCTATTATCCTCAAGGAAATGGACTGGCAGAATCTTCCAATAAAAGTCTAATCAAACTCATTAAAAAATTATTGGAAGACAATAAGAGGGCTTGGGATTCAAAGCTCAAATTTGTTCTATGGGCCGATTGAGTGACAACAAAGAATTTCCCGGGCACCTCACCTTTTCAACTCATTTATGGGATGGAGGCTGTGTTTCCCACTCATCTCACTTTACCTGTAGTGAAATTATTTCAAGATCATGAAGGAGAGCCAGACCATATGGTCAGAAGAATTCATCAAGTGGTGGAAGTGCAACAGATCAGGGAGCAGGTAATGGAAGCTCATAGTCATCAACAGAAGATCAAGCAGGCCTTTGACAGGAAGGTCGGGAAGGAGGAATTCGAGCTAGAAGATTTGGTGCTTAAGTGGGATGCACCCAGGCAGGATAGGGGAAAACATAGCAAGTTTTATACCCTCTGGATCAGGCCCTTCAAAATCTATGAAGTATTCTTGAATAACACGTACAGGTTGTAGGATTTGGAGGGTGAAGAAGTTTTTAATGGCCCAGTAAATGGGCATTTCCTGAAGAAATTTTTTGTTTGAGCCTTAGACGGCTCCTCTATTTTTGTAAATATTTTTTTTCTGTTTATTTTCGACTTAATAAATGACTCCATAGCCCAACAAAAGGCAACTGGAACTGTAGAGGGAGTTCTTAGAGCATCGCAGGGATGACTCTATCCCCCATTGAGCCTAATGTTAGCGCCAATTCTTGCAAGTGGGGTGTTTCTCTCCGATTTTAGGCCCTTGGTGTGAAATGAAAAGAAATGCGGTTTAAAAACCCATCAAATGCATTTTATTCAAATGACGCAGTCATAAGCGCCCAAGTGCAGCACACAGAAGAAGTCCATTTCGGGCTTAAAATCAAGTGAGCGGGCATTTTGTTTTCAACGGTGAGGATCCATAGATGGAGTGGATCGATGGTCATCGGGTAAGCTTGAGTCACGGAGTTGCATGAGATTTAGCACATGGGCTCATGTCTTATGGAAAAAATCACGAAATGATCATGGTCATCCAATCCAGTCGGGACACATGGCGCCTGATCAGGTTCGATCATGATTTCAGCTACCGAGACTTCAAAAGACAAGGGGGTCACTCTTCCACTGCATCGGGAAACTCTAAAACATGAAATGATTAGTTGTTTCGGCATTTCAGCTACCAGGGTTTTAAAAGACAAGGGGTTTCTCTTCCATTGCATTGGGAAACTCCAAAACACGAAATGATTAGCCGTTTCATCATTCTGGCTACCGGGGTTTTGAAAGACAAGGGGTCATTCCTCCCTTGCATATGGAATCACCGAAAAGTGAAAGTATTAGCTATTTCGGCATTATGGATACCAGGGTTTTCAATGACATTGTGTCGCTGAGCAAAGGAACGAGAACTCCTGGTGGGAGAATCCCCGAAATACATTAAGGTTCATCATGATCATCCATATTAAATCAAATCCGGACATTGATTGCAGATTATCCATTTCGGCATTTCGGCTATCGAGAGTCTGAAGGACAAGGGGTCAGCTCCTTGCCATCCCCAAATTGTTAAATGTGAAAGAGCCTTTAGTGTTGGGCCTATGATCCTGGTACCAGGGTTGTATGGAGTATGGTCAAATAAAGTGAGCACTTAGGGCCAGGGTTGTTTGATGGAAAAATGATTATGGTTGTCAATTTTTTAAATTTGATCCAACTGTTGATCCTAGAGGATCGTTTCGCAAGTTTTGGCACTAGGAAATTTGAAGGCGGGGGAAGTAGAAGTCCCAGAAAGAAAAAAATGCTGAAACACCCTTGGAGAGAGGCGCCAGGTCATGGCCCTGGGTTACATTGATGGTGGTGCCAAAAGAAAGGGAGGCTAGCCTCCGAGCCTTAGAGAGAAGCCATGTGGTCTTCTACTAAGCATATCATCTTGGCCACTCCCTGGGGAAGCAGTTAATGAAAATCGAGCAGGTAGATGAAACCTGAGCTCGAGCCATGAATGGAAGGTATGGGAGGCCTGGAGAAATCAACCCATGGTACCCTTGTATGCGGGTCCACCTAAAAGAGACATGCTGAGTTAAGGTGGCGTCTGACGAAGGAGTTTCATCTAGGTTTGACAAAAGAGATGCCACGCCATAGAGGTTCGAGCACACCTCTGCTGGGTGAATTTTTCTGAGTATATATACTCAGTTTTTCAATTTTTGTGGAAATGGATGGTAGAGAAAAGCTCTTGACTGTAATGTTTTAATGAAGCACTGGTTTTCCTGGGTATGTATTTGCATATGAAATTTTTTTCTTCAATGTAAGGTAGTTCTCTTTTTCATCTGGTTTCGATCTCATACTAAAAGTGTTCATGATTGATTGATTCACATGAATCGTCGTGACTATGTTATCATAAAGGATTTATTATAGCATTGTTATGTTCTTTTAGTGTTTCTTCTTTTGAATATAAGAGGTTCTTGTGTTCAAAATTTTCTCCTACGGGTTGCTAGAAGATCGATGCTTACAGCAGGCCTTCACTTTTCCTCACAGAAGTCTTCCTCCTACTCACCCTTATTACCACTTATTATCTGAAGTTAAACCAAGACCTCATCTGCTTGTGCATCCCCGACCTAGTTTCTGAGTTAGAACGATATTGTTATGAGTTTACTCCCATTCATCACCCTTTATCAATAAATAGTGACATAAACTGATGGGCATCAGGCTTACTCCTACTACAATCTAGGAGCAACTTCTGACACCACCCCTCCTGGTTTGGGATTGGAGGGAGAAATACTTGTCACTCCCCTCTCCCTGAAGTTGTACCTTGGCATAGACCCAGGACCACAGAAGACTTCCCCACTCCTAGCTTTAACACCCCTCCTCTTATTACTGTTGCTTATACTACACAAAGAGAAGCATCTGTTGACTCAAGCCCTTTATCCTTCTCTCTGAATCCCCCATTGTTCCCCCTTCCACCTGGAAGCTCATTTCCAGTATCCCCTGTTCGAGCTCCTTCTCCTCTGAGTTATCCTCCACCTAATATTCCTATGGTAGGATCAAATCCCCCCATGACCAGAATGGAGGCTATAATAGCTGCTAGGTATGCTCCTCTTTTGTTACCTTAGCCTCTCAACGCCCTTCCAGCAGATGGCTACCTTAAGCAACTGCCCAAGTTTACAGGCGAAGGGGACATAGCTGCAGAAGAACACCTTGAAGCCTTTTAGATTTTTACAAATGATCCTGTTATCATGCATGCAGAGGTATGGATGATGATTTTCATCCATAGCCTTGAAGGCAAGGCTAGAAAGTGGTTCAGGGCCCTACCTCCTGGATCTATCAATGGGATTGAGTCTTTGGATAATGCATTTTTGAGATAGTGGGGAGACAAAAAAGACTTCATGTATTACATGACAGAGTTTGGGTCTTTGAAGAGAAAGAAAGGGGAGTCTGTCTCTGACTTCTCCAAGAGATTTAATAAAATGTACAATAAGATCCCCGCTGAGATAAAGCCCTTAGAATCCTTTGCTAAAATCACTTATGCTGGCTCTTTTGATCTCGATTTCTACCTCCTGTTGAGGGAAAGGAGAGCAACTACTCAGGCTCACATGCAGGATGCAGCCGTGGAAGTAGAGTCTAACATATTGGTTGTTAACCGACTCAGGAATAAGACTTATAGAGACATATCCAGGAAGAGACCTGAAGCCTCCCCATCCAATTCCTCTCCCCTTCCCCTTCAGATAGACAAGGTAACTAAAGTGCTAAAATTGCTTTCGGCTAGAATGGAACGGTGGGAGTTAGAAAGGGAAGCCCATGTATAGAAATCCCCAAAATACTGATAACAGAGGCTTCAGGAGGCCTAGTAACAAAGGGCCACAGGCTTTGCCAAGGGAACAAAGGAGAAAAGATAGAGATGATCAGAGGATTCAAAACCCTCTCCAAAATATCCTAGTTTCTCATAAGGAAGGAGAGGAGATAGATGAACTCAACCCTGAAATTCACTATATTGAAGACACTTCCCCTTTTCCCCATTTGACTCAACTGCATATGAAGAATCCCTTATAAAAATTCAAATCAATGAGTTGGGTAAAGGGGAAAAGGCCAACAACACTCCTAACAGATACCATCTCAGGTCAAAGAAGAAAGAAGGGAATTTTGATAGCCATGATCATCCCCTCATAGAGGAAAGGCCTGCTAAGCCTACAACCATCACTACTAAAGAAAAGAAAACTTAGAATACTTCAACAACAACCAAAGATCCTATCTCTGAGGTAAGGGAAGCTACTAATCCTATTCCCTCCTTTAGTTTTGAGCACAAAATTCAAAATATTATAATTCTCGTACCCCTCTCAAAACTATTTAAAAATGAAGATTTCAAAAGGTCCCTCTCCAAACTGCTACAATCTGAGTCCCCCCAGCCTTCCACAGACTCAGTAAATCTTCAATATGAAAATCCAGTGGTCGTTTTAGGTCCCATGGTAGAAGACAGAGATGATTCATCCCCTCCCTTCTACACTTCCATGAACATACATGATAAGGTGTTGCATAATTGCCTCATGGATTCAGGAGCTTCCCACAACTTTATGCCCAAAATAGTCATGGAATAATTGGGACTGGAAGTGACGAAGACTTATCACGATTTGTACTCTTTTGATCCAAGAAGCGTGCAATGCCTTGGAGTCTTTTGTGTTGCTTATATGTTTAGTTTAATGCACTCATTAATTATCAATCTAGGATTCGTAATCAACAGAGTTACAAGACACCAGTAAGAAAGGTAGTTTCTAATGTCACGAGTATAGAATTAAACTAGATTATGCATGCTGGAAACAAATAAAAATAGAAAATTGCAATGCACTTTGGTTGTCTTTCATAGAGAGACTATCCACTCCATTATGGCACATGCAAGTATGAGATGGAGTTGGTTTGACAGATCAACTCTGTTACCTGACCTAGAAAACTAATTATGCAATCCACACTTCTGAAAGGGAAATCACACATCAATCATCAAGACATATCATGGGTAGTTCAATAGTCAATATACTGAGTATGTTGTGGTTCCCAATGTGTTGTTGTGGACTTCACTAGTTCTCCTTCAAATATGTCTGACCACTGCTACCAACATTTATGTCTAAAAACCAAATTCATAAAAATAGAGCATATGCAAAAACAGAGCAGGTAAAGATCTCTAAACGATTATATAATGGAAATCCTAGTCTAAGTTATACTTCTATCATATAACGGAGTTAAAGATTTAGCTAATTAAATGTTTATACTATAGAAAACAAATGCTAATGCTAATATACGAAGAGGCTGACCTTTGTTGAGCGGTGGGCCCTTGCCACTTCAACAGGTCAGCTATTGAAGTCTACAGGAGGCTTGTCTTCAACACACACATTACTCTCACTCACATTTCAAAACATAAAATCAAACTTTCATTAATAACTCAACTCATACTTAATCATAGATAATCAGAATATGGAGATAAATGACATTCTATTAATCTTCACTCAGAATATGTTCTGTACTATCACACACTGCTTCACATATTGGTAATATGCTAACTCTCCTACACTTCCACCATCCTTTCCATGGCTATTTAATAGTCTTAATCAAGAAACACAAGGAGGTGAAGTGATTTTCAAATCAATCAATTGTTAAATTCAATCATTCGGTTACATCTTTAGCTTCATCCTCATGACACGAAGTGCATGAGGATGAGGCAATCAATAAACTATTCTTATCATAGCCTTGCTAAAGTAAATAAACATCCACCAATTGGCTTAGGCGAGATCTGGATCTTAACTTAGTGTATTAGGCTCTTCCATATTGGTACCGGATCATAACAGGTAGATGGTACCGGATCATGAAAGTGCGCAAAAGGTGGTACCGGATCATGACGATGAGTGGTTGTTGATACCGGATCACAACATATGAGATTTTAGTACCAGATGCATTTGGTATTGGATTCGGACAGTGGCAGTCTTGTTGCGCAGGTACCAGATAGCTGAGCTAGTACAGGAACGCTAGATATCTAGAGGTCAAAGATTTATATATGACAAATTGAAGCATTAGTACATGAAATATTTAATTCACTAACTCAATAAACCATAAAATGCATGAATTAACCATACTTTACCTTATGACCTTATTACTAGCTAATGGTAGCATTCTTGTAATTCACCCAAGCTTAGGTAGGCCAAAAAGGTATAGGTGAAGAGTATAATAGGGTAATGGGGATGTCAATTTCGGGTCTCAACATTCCCCCATGCCAAAATCATTGCATGTCCTCATGCAACTGAAAACAAACCCAAAATTTTTCAAAACTTGAGACTGTGTTCTTTACTTTGGTGGATCAATGATGTTGATGGTTGAAGCCTCTTCTTTCAGCTCCCTTTTGATGAACCTAACGTATTGTAGGAGTCGTAATACCTTCTTGAGATTGTTATAAGTCTCTTCATGGTCATCTTGAAGTTGTTGGCTGGTTGCTTTCAACTACTCATTTTCCTTTTTGATATACCTGTCCAAGAGTTGGTATTCATTCACTTCTTGTTTGAGTTCCTATTTTTGTTTTTGCAATTCCCCAATCTTTTTCTTCATTTGTTATTTTTTCAAGGTCTTTGTTGACTCCATTATTACTAGCTAGATGCACTCCCTTTCCTTGACTTCCTCCCTCATCCCACATAAAGTAATAGTGGCTTTCTCCTCAGTCAAACTAGGGATGTCATCTTGGATTGATAAATCCTCAGAAGGGGAGGTAAGATCAATTGGATCTTCCTGTGTATGAGGACTGACTATTGTTTTTCCCTTCTTTGCCATGCTCCTCGTGGTTCTTTTACAAGGAGGTACCAGATCAGCGATGCTCACAAGCTTCCTTTTCTTCTTTTCTAATTGTGAAATGGTGATAGGGGGTTGTGCCACAGACTGTTTAATTTTAGTTTCTGAGCTATGCTTCCCTTTCTTAATCATTTTCTAATGGCCCTCTTTCTCAACTACCACCGTTGAAGTCTCCTCTACTAATTTGTTTTTACCTTTTGATTCGTAGCTTTTAAAAGTTTTATTGACTGTGGAAGAGGACCCTACTTTTTTATGTTGGCTCACTGCCCTAGATGATGGTGGAGTTGTCTTATCCTTCTTGCCCTCTTTCTTTTGAGGCTCCCCATTATTATTTGGAGCATGTTGGGCTTCCTCCACAAGTTTTTTTTCTGTGGGAAGGTGTTGAGTGATAAGGGTTTTCCAGCTAATCCTCTGTTTCCTAAGTTCATGTAAAAATAGAATTTTAATGATACCTTGATGGTAAATGCTAGTCTTCTCTGTTTTGGATATGGATTTAACACCTCTTACCATTTTGTTCAAACTCATCCATAGAAAATATGGGAAATTGATTTCAGGGCCTCCTTCAAAATGTGATAGAAGCCTAGGATGATATATGAAGGTCACAGCATACCTACCTTCACAAGTGACAAATCATTGAAGACTAGTAATCATTAGATGATATTCTTCCTTGATGTAGTTCCTAGGGATCCCCTTTTTCCAGTCAGGGTGTTGATGATCTTCTTTCAAGAATCATTGGCGCATTTCTTTGTTGATTCCTACACCTTTGAAGTACTTGGCTCCTCTTCTAGGTAGTCCCGTGAACTCCCTTAAGGTTGCTTCATTAATTGTCAGTTGTAGATTGCCTATATGTGTAATCTCTCCATCGTAACTCTGAATAAATTCGTGAGATATCTTCTCGTGCCAGCTTGTGAATCTTTCCAAAAATGGTATCCATCCCGATCTAGCATATTTTTCTTGACATAATTGGAACTCCTCAGTTTCCCTATAAATTTGGAAGACCGGTTCGTGTCTACTAACGACCATCATTATAAAATGTGAGAAAAGGATCGGGCTATAGCACAAGGGTTTGGTCAATTGATGAGGGTAAGGGTTTGGTACCAGAAAGGAGTAGGCTCGGGACTGGAGAAAGCTCATGACAAGGGGGAATATGGTGATGTTGTTGGAAATGCAAATGGTAAGTTTAAGTAAGGATGTTGTAAGGAAACATTATGACCAGATGAGGCTTATCTGGATGGCTTCACCACCAGATAAGCCATTTCATTTCTACTCGTTACTATAATGATGAGGATAAGACGTTGGGTGTTCAAGGAATCATTTTTGGATAGGTGATTGGACGTTCGGGTGGTGAATTTGATGTTAGGTCATGGTTCATGATATAAGATAGGTTCATGAATTGCTTAAGGATGAAATATATTCGTGGCTTATCATTGCTATACATGCTTCATATTTTGATATGATTTTTTCCCTTAACCATGTTCAAGAACTATGAGAGAATTGATTAAGTTTAGGCATATGGGTATGAGGGATAGGTGCATGGTTTTAATACTAAGGTCATAAGATCTAGTATATATTTTCATACTTATTGTAGTTTTATGAGCATAGGAAAATAAATACCATGTTACCTTTGCTTTTACCTTTGTATGATTAATACCCATAGCATGTGCAACTGCTTGTAAATTGTCAGAATTCATCCCTTTAGACTGAATTTTCTTGAAAACTTGGTACGAGAATATCCTGTACTTCTTTTATTTTGTGCTTATATTCTCTTGTATTTGGTTCTGCAAGGTGATCATGTGAGTCTGAAAAAGAGTTCTGAAGGGGCTCTTTTGACCTTCCCCCATGCCAAAGATGTTGTATATATGTATGCAAGAAGATTCAACATTTTATATCATAATGGAGAAAAGATGATAAGAGCAAAAGAAACCAATCAAATTCCAAAAGTACATTTATCACCTAGCATATGATCTAATACCTAAAAAGTGAAATTGCCCTTCTTTTGATGGATTATTGAAAAAGGTAGCATTCAGTAGTGAAACAGGGAATATTTATATGTTTTCCAGAAGAACAGATCCCACCTAACTTGCTTTAGAGATTTACTATCATTTAATGTTATAGATAAATTTTCACAGTATAAGTAGATTAGACTCCCTAGCTAGGGCTCCACTCTTAAGAAGTTTCCTTCTTAGATAGTGTAGGCTTTAGATGTCAGACCGGTAAGTTGACTTAGGGTGATTCTCAAATGGACATTTTCTTGGAGTAATTATGTTGTTGATTCATCTGGAGTTTGTATCTCATGAAATCCAATAATGACCTTTACTCTTTTTGTTTTAGATGACAAAAAGTGAATTTTTCAATCAGGCAAGTATAGGTGAGACATTTTTCAAACAAAACCCACTGCCAGCAAGCCTGTTCAGTACTCTAGTGGGGTAGTTGTGATAATTAGTGAGAGGTGCCTTCCCCAGGCAGAATGCCCCATTGCCAATAGGCTTGTTCAGTACCCTGATGGGTTTTCCTAGTCATACCATAGACTGGTACCAGCTACCATCATACCTATTTAGTATCCTAGCGGGTTAGTCTCTTAAACACTTTTTCCATCAGAGGCTTCTTGTCCATAGTCACCTATTTTGGTTTTTATTAAAGAGTTCTTTGCATGGTGACAAGGGAGGCTTGTCTGAAAACCTTTTTACAGGGTGGGATGGTATTGGGTTGGAAGGCATATACTCTTCTTTTGTATGTCTTTTAAAGATTTGTCTGAAGGAGAAATAAACTTTTATGCACATTATTTTTTTAGAGTGATCTAGATGTATAATTTTGTTTGAAGTTGTCCATAAGAGAATGACCTAAAGTTTCCTTAGGGTACTGGTACATCCTCTTCCATAAAATGTTTGATAGTGTGCCCATGGTAGAGAATGTTCATATACTCATATGTTACTCTTTAATAAGATAATCCAATGAATACAATTGAAGTCTGGTTAGGGTGAGATAGTTACTTATAGGCTAATATATTTTTTCCTTTAAATCATGATGAAATACTGGGTAAAGGCAACTTCTAGTCTTTGAAGCGGAATATGGTTCTTTGAGCAATCATAGGTAAAGATTGTGTCCCTCTTTTTATTTTGTTTTTAAGAAACAGAACCAAAAGAAATTAAAATACTTCTTAGCAACAAAACCAAAAGAAATTAAAATACTTCTTAGCAACAGAACCAAAAGAAATTAAAAATACTTCCCTTTAGTTGTCAACAGAACCAAAAGAAATTATTGCTTCACAAGGGATGCCATGTGATACTGCATTTGGCTTCTTCGTTCCAGCTTAAGTGGTTGTTTGCATGGCTTCGTACTTCATATTAATTGACATAAGATTTTGAAGTATGTGTAGTATTCTTTGTCAATTAAGTAATGTGTCTTGATAGTACTATAGAAGGACAGACTTCTGGTACCGAACTCATAGTACTATAGAAGGACAAACTTATGGTACCGAACTCCTAGTACCAGACTGTTGGTACCGGACCAGAATAGGATTTCTGGTACTGAAGTAGAACATAATATTGTTGATCTACAAACTGATGTTTAGCAAGTCCATGAAGGATCAAATAAATTATATAATTTTATTTACAGAAAAAGAAAAGAAATTGCAAAAGTAAAACAAAAGGGGGTAAGAATCTCTTGTTACCTTCAGCTTATTAACAAAATTCAATCCATACCTATGTACAAAAATTTCAAATAAACCAATCAATCAATGTGGATCAGTAGGAGGGTCTCCTTCCTTATTGATCATATGCATATCTAAATTCTGTAGTATGAGTCAGGAATTCTTCTTTTGACAGAGGTTTGTTGTAAACTCGCAACTGGTGACCATTCACAAGTAGTGGTGTCTATTATTCATCAATTGTCTTTATCCTGATTGAACCATTATCATAGACAGTGTCAATTTCATAAGGTCCCATCCAATGGGTGGTTAACTTACCTTTGAAGTTCTTGAATCTGCTATCATACAATAGGGCCCAATCTCCTTGTTAAAAATTTTTCTTTTTGAGATACTTGTCATGCCATTTTGTTCTCTGTTCTTGAATGAGGGTGCTTCTTTGAAGTGCTTCCTGCCTGGTTTCATCCAACTCATTAAGCTGCAAGAGTCTTTGTTGTTGGACTTCATCCAAGTTCATGCCAACTTGTACTGCAGTCTTGAAGGTTTTGATCTGGAATTCTATGGGAAGAAGCACCTGCTTCCCATTTACTAACTAATAGGGTGTATGTCCTATTGTATTCCTCCAGGTGATTCTTTAATCCCATAAGGCTTCTAATAATTTGTCAGCCCAATCCTTATGGTGCAGCTGTATTGTTTTGGTAATAATGGACTCAATAACTTTGTTGGTAGATTCTACTTGTCCATTTTCCTATGGATGATAGGATGTAGATTTCCTATGTTTGATTTGGTATTGTTATGTAACAGCTTTGAATAGATGAGAGGTAAATTGAGTTCCCTAATCAGTCACAATTTCTCGCGGTACACCAAATCTAGTAAAGATATCATTAAAAAGGAAATCTACCACTAATTGTTCACTTGTAGCTGGTAAAGCTTTTTCTTCAACCCATTTAGTCACGTAGTCAGTGCATACAAGTATATACTTTTTCTTTTTAGATTCATGGTTAATGGGCCCTACAAAATCTAATGCCCATTTCTCAGATGGTTCGATGACTACTTGGGCTTGAAGTGGCATTTGGTATCGTGCAGTAGGCTTACCCATTCGTTGGCGTTCATCACAATTGGATACATAGGTTTTATCATCTCTGAAAATATGGGCCCAGTAGTAACCAGATTGCAGAACTTTGTAAGCAGTCCTCTTGTCTACAAAGTTCCCTCCACAAGGACCATCATGGTAGGCTTGCAAAATATCATGAATTTCATCTTCTCTAACACATCTCCCGATCACCAAATCTAGTCTTGTTTTGTAGAGGCAATCATCATGCCACATGTAATTTGCACATAGTTGAATTACTTTCTGTTTTTCTCTAGGAGACAATTTCTGAGGCATCTTCCCTATCACAAGATAATTAGCGACATCTGTATACCATGGAGTGAATGTAGAAATAGAAAATAAATTTCATCAGGAAAGTTATCTTCTACCAGTGCATTATCTCTCATATGAATCATTCTAGATAAGAAATCAGCCACAAGATTATCTTTACTAGGTCTATCAATAATGTTGATATTAAACTCTTGTAATAATAAGAGTCATCGTGTAACTCTAGGATTTGTTACAGGTTTGTTCATTAAAAATTTGATGGTTGAATGATCAGTGTGTACAAAAGCTTGATATACTGTAATATAGTGTCTAAATTTATTGATAGCATGGACTACAGCTAGCAATTCTTTTTCTGTGACCGTATAATTAACTTCAACTGGAGACAGATTCTTAATGACAAAGTAAATAGCATAGGGCATTTGATTTTCTCTTTGTCCAAGGACAGCCCCAAGGGTTGTGTCTGAGGCATCGGTGCATATATGAAAAGGAAGGGACCAATTTGGTCCTCTTAACACAGGGGTAGTTGATAATTTCTATTTTAGAATTTCGAAAGATATTTAGCATTCATCATCCCACTTAAATTCGGCTTCTTTAGATAATAATTTGAATAAAGGGGTAGCTAGGCTTGTAAAATTTGGAATGAATCTTTTATAGTAGTCAGCATGTCATAAAAAGCTACGAACTTCCTTTTGTGAGGAAGGCATTCTAATTTGTGTGATGATATAAATATTTTCCAGATCAACTCTCATTCCAGAACTGGAAATGTGATGTCCCAAAACAATACCTTCAGTGAGCATCATTTTTTATTTTTCATTACTTAAGGAAAGGTTTGTTTCCTTACACCTAATCAATACTTTTTCTAGTTTGTTCAATGCTTCCTGGAAGTCTTGTCCATGGACTATAAATTCATCCATGTAGACTTCCACACAATCATTGGTCAAGTCAGAGAAAATGGCTAGGATGACTCTTTAAAAAGTGGTTGGGGAATTGAAAAGTCTAAAAGGGAGCACCCTATAAGCATATGTGTCCCAAGGGCAGGTGAAAGTGGTCTTCTCCTGGTCTTCGGGTGCTATTTGTATCTAGTTGTAACCACTAAACCCATCCAAGAACGAAAAATACTTCTTTCCGGACAGGGTATCCAGTACCTGATCAATAAATGGTAAGGGAAAGTAATCCCTATGGGTGGCTTTGTTTAACTCCCGGAATACTACACATATCCTCCACTTACCATTTTTCTCGGGAACTATGACAAGTGGAGATACCCCTTGACTATCTGAAATGGGGTATATGAGATTGGCTCGAAGAAGTTTTTGCAATTCCTCTTCTACAATATCTTTAAGGGTTGGATTCATCCTTCACTGAGGTTATCTAATTGGTCTGATTTGGTCATTACTGTAGATATGATGTGTGCATGTGTCAGGGTGAATGCCTTTCATGTCTGCATAATCCCATGCAAAGGCATCGAATTGTCTTTGGAGCATTTCAATCACTTTTTTATTTTGTTCTAGTTCCAAACTAGAGTTTATATACAAAAGTTTTCCTGGGCTAATCTCAACAAGTTCAGTAGTTTCTTCCTTATCTAAGGAGGCTGGTGATAAAGTATATAATTGAGTGATATTAGGGTGCCAAGTTTGTTGAAATTCGGAACTAAAAATATGTGACAATTATGCAAAAGACCTTGGGTATTCAATGCAATTTGTGTCAGCCAAAAATAAGCTTAAGACTTCTTCATCTGATTGTTCTTGTATTCCTCTTACTTGTTCAAGTGTTAACAAAGGTCTGATGCAATCTTCCTCTGCATAAGGGTTTTCTAACCAAATAGGTATTTCCTGTGTCGGTTGGGCATGAGGGAAGAGGACAAGTTTTTGGCTGTGTGTGCCATTGTATATAGTCATCTCACCAGACTAACAGTAGATAAAGGAATCTATTGTGGCCAGCCAAGAGCGGCCAAGAACCACAGGGTGTCCTGGTTTGGAGGATGATTTAGAATAGATGACTAAAAAGTCTATTGGATATTCCCAAGAAGCTAGAGTGATTGTGACATCATCTAGACTTCATGCAGGGCTAATGACTGACTTATCTACCAACTCGATCATGGTTTGGGTTGGTCTTAACTGGTTGATTTGGAGCTTTTTCATAGTGTCAAAAAGAATTACATTAATAGCTGCACCCAAATCAATGAGTGTGTTTGGTAGAGAAATGCCATTAATTTCGACAGTGACTACTAGATTTCCAGGGTCATTATATTTGTATGGCATTTCAGAAATAAATTCAGATAATTCTCCCACTAACTGAACAAGGGCAGGTTCCTTCTTCTTCCTTCCTGGTTTCTTAATGCAAAGATCCCTTATGATTTTGGCGTATATAGGGATATCCTTAATGGCTTGCAGTAGAGGTATTTTTATGCACGCATTTCATAATTCATCTTCTATATCTATGTGCAAGGGTGGGTCGGGTTTCTTCACTAATAGTCTTTCGGGGTAAGGTGCGAAATTACTTTGTTGGGGTACTCGTACAGACTAAGAAGTGATTGGGATAGGAGGAGAGGCCTCTTCTTCTGCAGGGGTGGTTTGAGTGTTTTCTTCCTCAGAATGATTATCATTTTCTTCCTAAATTATTACTACAGGATCTGATTATTTTACAACTTTCCCCGATCGTAGTTGAATTTCATAGGTGGGGAAGGTTTGAACTTTTGTATTCTGCACAGGGTGGGTGGATCGATTATTGGGGTTAGGGATTGGCTAGAGAAGGATTTTTGTTGGTCTTGGAGGATTGTGGGCAACTTGGTTTTATGGTTGTTGGTTGGCATTTATAGATACTTGTTGCTGCTGATTAGGGTTCAAGGGGGTTGTAAATTGTTGTTGTATAGGAGGTGGAAGTAAAGCTTCCATCTTTGGTGGGTTGAATCTAGGTAGTAATTGGGAAATGTTTGCAAGGTACTGTGGATATGTAGGGTAAGAGGGATTTCCATACATAGGTCCCCTCCAAACCTTGTTTCCAAGGTTGAGTTTGTTGAGGTGTCCATTGTGGATAGGTCACTGGGGAAGGACCCCATTGTTGTTGTTGATATTGTGTATTAGGATCATAAAATGTATTGGGATTTTGGGCTCTCCAAGGTCTTCTAGAAGGGTATGGTTTTTCTTGTGAGACTCCTCCTCCCCTATACATGGCTTGTAGTTCAAGCAAGGTTGGACACTCATATGTGGGGTGTTCTAGTGTACACAAACCACAGATTTCTATGACATTTAATGGGCATTCTTTCTCGTTGTTGTGCTTCTTTCGGCATCTATGAAAAAATATTGCTAAATCGGCTTCTTCTTCGTGTTTCTTTTTCAGTTTCAGAGTATCTAACTGGTTACTTATTGTGCTCAAGATGTCTGTTTTAAAGTTCTCCAATAAGTTTCCTAACTCAGTTCTGGTGACAGTCTCTGAGCTTTGTTTTGTATTTCTGCTAAAAGGATCTCTTGGTCCTTTGCCTATTTTAGCTTGTCCTCTTGAGTATCTCCTACAGTAATCTGCAATTTATGAAAAAGGTTTTTGGTGTACATCTCCTGAACTCAACAAGTTTAAAACTTCTATGCAATCATCTCTAAGACCTTTCAAGAATACAGTTCTTACTACAGCTGGGTATGTGGTGAACAGTTTTGACTTTTGATAGTTGTATAAGAACCTTTCTAAGTAGTCTTCAGGGCTTTCATCCTCTGTTTTCTGCATTTTAAAAATATCATTTTTAACATTATCCTTACAATAGTCTTGGTATTTTCGTAAAAATGTGTCTTTAATTTGATCCCAAGAAATGATATTATTTTCTCCTAAGATCATGAACCATATTAAGGCTGAATCTTTCATTGTAGTAGGAAAAAGCTTAAGTTTTTGGGCATCGCCTGAGTAGTTATAGCTTCTACATAATATGTCAAATTCGAATAAAAATAAATCTGGATCTTCAGTTGACAAACCTCTGAAAGTGGGTAACGATGATCGTGGGATATTCTTCATGCTAATGTTTCTGGAAATATCCAAGATTGGAAACCCAAAATTCTCAGTCTCTATGGCTAAATTTCCTTCTTCTTCTGCCATTCTACTGATGGATGGTTCAGAAACTGGATTTTTTGTGTCTCCTAAATGTTCAGCAGACTCACGTTCTGCCTGTCACAATACTGATTCTTCCATTTTAAGTTTTCCTTCTGGAGCCTCGTTGGCTCCCCTTGAATTTTCTGTTGGTGGAATTTTTCCTGCACCAGTGTCAGTTGGATTAGTAGGGGGGGTTGTTTTTGAATCTTTGCATCTTACAAATCTACCCTTTTTATCTCTATATCTATGCATAAAATGGAAATTTGATTCTTTAACTGAATTGAAATCCTAATTATATCTAGAAGGTAAGAAGGCAACTTGGCTTCGGAGAACCCCACTCTAGTGGCCATGTGGCACTTCACTCACGTCTTAAACATTTTATCCTCCTCCCTCAAGAAGCCATAAAAAAAATTATACAAATAATCTAGGCTAAAAATCACTTCCTACCATTTGCAACTCCCCGACAATGGTGCCAAAATGTTGTGATGCTTATATGTTTAGTATAATGCACTCATTAATTATCAATATGGGATTTGTAATCAACAGAGTTACAAGACACCAGTAAGAAAGGTAATTTCTAATGTCACAAATATAGAATTAAACTAGATTATGCATGCTGGAAACAAATCAAACAATGCACTTTGGTTGTCTTTCATAGAGAGGCTATCCACTCCATTATGGCACATGAAAGTATGAGATGGAGTTGGTTTGACAGATCAACTCTACTATCTGACCCAGAAAACTAATTATGCAATCCACACTTCTGAAAGGGAAATCACACATCAATCATCAAGACATAGCATGGGTAGTTCAATAGTCAATATACTGAGTATGTTGTGGTTCACAATGTGTTGTTGTGGACTTCACTAGTT
>JASDQU010103992.1:137992-174646 GCA_032191745.1 Picea mariana | reverse complement strand
ATTAATTTTGCCAACCATTCGAACTCCAACTCATCCTTCTAGAAGATTCCTTCTAGAAGGATCGAGAACTTATTCATTTTCTCCCTTTAGAAACATTTCTGCACCCTGACCATTAACACAGTGCGGAAAGTCCGCAGTCAGGTTGAATGTAGCATGCGGAAATCAAGTATTTCCACAGGATAGTATATATGTAGCCTGCGTACTATTTCCAAAAATGTGATTTTGAGAAAATGATAAATGTAACTTTCTTCATGAAAATGATCTAAATGAAGAGTTAGATCTTCCATCACCCTGTCATTATCATGTCATCATCTCGATAACCAAAAATGTGGATAACACTGACTGCAATAGACTATTTCACCAAGTGGATAGAAGTTGCCCCCACCAGGAGTGCTTCACACAAGGTAATTATCAGCTTCCTGGAGGATATCATAGCCAAATTTGGTTGTCCCAGCAGAATTGTCACTGGTAATGCTGCTTCTTTCAAGTCTGAGCCTTTGGTTAATTTCTGTGAGAAGTTTGAGATTTCACTAATTCACTCCACTCCCTATTAACCTCAAGGAAACGGACTGGCAGAATCTTCCAATAAAATTCTAATCAAACTCATTAAAAGATTATTGGAAGACAATAAGAGGGCCTGGGATTCAAATCTCAAATTCACTCTATGGGCCAATCGAGTGACAAAAAAGAAGTCTCTAGGCACCTCACCTTTTCAACTCGTTTATGGGACGGAGGTTGTGTTTCCCACTCAGCTCGCTTTACTTGTAGTGAAATTCTTTCAAGATCATGAAGGAGAGCCAGACCATATGGTCAGAAGAATTCATCAAGTGGTGGAAGTGCAATAGATCGGGGAGCGGGTAATGGACATAGCTCATAGTCATCAACAGAAGATCAAGAAGGCCTTTGATAGGAAGGTCAGGAAGAAGGAATTCGAGCTGGGAGATTTCGTGCTTAAGTGGGATGCACCCAGGCAGGATAAGGGCAAACACAACAAGTTTGATGCCCTCTGGATCAGGGCCTTCAAAATCTCTAAAGTATTCTTGAATAAAATGTACAGGTTGCAGGATTTGGAGGGTGAAGAAGTTCTTAACGGCCCAGTAAATGGGCATTTCCTGAAGAAATGTTTTGTTTAAGCCTTAGACGGCTCCTCTGTTTTTGTAAATATTGTTTTTCTATTTATTTTCGGCTTAATAAATGACTCCATAGCCAAACAAAAGGCAACTGGAACTGCAGAACGAGTTCTTAGAGCATCGCAGGGAGGACTCTATCCCCCATGGAGCCTAATGTTAGCGCCAATTATTGCAAGCGGGGTGTTTCTCTCCGATTGTAGGCCCTTGGTGTGAAATGCGAAGAAATGGAGTTTAAAAACCCATCAAAAGAATTTTATTCAAAGGCCGAAGTCATAAGCGCCCAAGCGCAGCACACAGAAGAAGTCCATTTCAGGCTTAAAATCAAGCGAGCAGGCATTTTTTTTGCAACGGCGAGGATCCATAGATGGAGCAGATCGATGGTCATTAGGAAAGATTGAGTCAAAGAGTTGCATGAGGTTTAGCACATGGACTCATCTCTTATGGCCAAAGTCATGAAATGATTGTGGTCGTCCGATCCAGTCAGGACACATGGCGCTTGATCAAGGTCGATCACAATTTCGGCCACCGGAACTTCAAAAGACAAGGAGGTCACTCTTCTACTGCATTGGGAAACTTCAAAACGTGAAATGATTAGTTGTTTCGGCATTTAGGCTACCGGGGTTTTGAAAGACAGGGGGTCGCTCTTCCATTGCATTGGGAAACTCTGAAACACAAAATGATTAGCCGTTTCGACATTCCATCTATCAGAGTTTTGAAAGACATGGGGTCGCTCCTCCCTTGCATATGCAATCGCCAAAAAGAAAAAGGATTAGCCATTTCGACATTCCAGCTACCAGGGTTTTGAAAGATAAGGGGTCATTGAGCAAAGGATTGAGAAATCCCGATGGGAGAATCCCCGAAATACATTAAGGTTCATCGTGACTGTCCATATTAAATCAAATCTGGCCATTGATTATGGATTATCCATTTCGATATTTCGGCTACCGGGAGTCTGAAGGACAAGGGATCGGCTCCTTGCCATCCCCAAATTGTGAAATGAAAAAGAGCCTTTAGTGTTGGGCCCATGATCCTAGCACCAGGGTTGTATGGAGTATGTCCAAAGAAAGTGAGCACTCAGGGCCAAGGATGGTCGATGGAAAAATGATCATGGCCATTAGTTTTTTAAAGCTGATCCAACCATTGATGCTGGAGGGTCATTTTGCAAATTTGGGCATCGAGAAATTTGAAGGCAGGGGAAGTAGAAATCCCCGAAAGAAAAAAATGTCGAAACACCCTTGGAGAGAGGCACCAGGTCATGGCCCTTGGTTACATTGATGGCAGTTCTAGAAGAAGGGGAAGCTAGACTCTGAGCCTTAGAGAGTAGGCATGTGGTCTTCTCCTGAGCATATCGTATCGGCCACTCCCTGGGGAAGCAGTTAACGAAAATCGAGCAGGTAGATGAAACCTCAACTCGAGCCGTGAATGGAAGGTATGGGAGGCCTGGAGCAATCATCCTATGGTGCCCTTGTATGCATGTCCCCCTGCAAGAGCCATGTTGAGTTAAGGTGGCATCTGATGAAGGAGTTTCGTCCATGTTTGACTGAAGAGACGCCATGCCATAGAGGTTCGAGCATGCCTCTGCTAGGAGAATTTTTCTGAGTATATATACTCAGTTTTTCTATTTTTGTGGAAATGGATGGTAGAGAAGAGCTCCCGACTGTAATGTTTTAATGAAGCACAGGTTTTCCTGGCTATGTATCTGCATATGAAATTTTCTTGTTCAATGTAATGTAGTTCTCTTTTTCATGTGGTTTCGATCTCATACTAAAATGGTTCATGATTGATTGATTCACATGAATCGTCATGACTGTGTTATGATAAAGGATTTATTATAGCATTGTTATGTTCTTTTAGTGTTTCTTCTTTTGAATATAAGAGTTTCTTGTGTTCAAAATTTTCTTCTACAGGCTGCTAGAAGCTTGATGCTTACAGTAGGACTCACATTTCCTCATAGAAGTCTTCCTCCTACTCACCCTTATTACAACTTACTGTCTGAAGTTAAACCAAGACCTCATCTGCTTGTGCATGCCTGGCCTAGTTTCTAAGTTAGAACGATATTGTTCTGAGTTTACTCCCATTCATCACCCTTTATCAACAAATAGTGACATAAACTGATGGGCATCATGCTTAGTCCTGTTGCAATCCAGGAGTAACTTCTGACGCCAACATTTCTGGCGCTATTGCCGAGGACAAAGTTGAAAATTTTTCCTGGGATCGAACAACATCAAGCCTCTGATTTTGAAGGTGCATCAGGCATCAGAGCCCTACGAGATTGCTACTGTGCACCTGGTGACTCCATTGTGGCAACTCCATTGTGATGACTCCACTGTGGTAAAACTGGTGTTTTAGTTGTGGCTTCCAGAGGTAGACACACGTGGTCCCATCCACAGCTGCCTCTAGCTACACCTGAAGCTGATCCAGAGATGATTATCAGAAAAGGAAAGGCCTCTGAAGGAGAAACTTCCACTGTTGAACCAGGTAATTTACCATCTCCTTCTGTAGAAACTCCATTTTCTTCTTCTCAACCTCCTAGTAGACCTTTTTCTAAAGTTTCATGTTTCCTGAACTTTGTAAGTGTTCCTTCTGAGTTTTCCCCTCTTGGTTTGGGATTGGAGGGATAAATACTTGTCACTCCACTCTCCCCTGAAGATGTACCTTGGCATAGACCCAGGACCACAGAAGACTTCCCCACTCCTAGCTTTACCACCCCTCCTCTTATTATTGTTGTTTCTACTGCATAGAGAGAAGCATATGTTGACTCAAGTCCCTTAGCCTTCTCTCTGAATCCCCCATTGTTCCACCTTCCACCTGGAAGCTCATTTCTAGTATCCCCTGTTCGAGATCCTTCTCCTCTGATTTCTCCTCCACCTAATATTCCTATGGCAGGAGAAAATCCCCCCATGACCAGAATGGAGGCTATAATAGCTGCTAGGTATGCTCCCCTTTTGTTACCTCAGCCTCTCAATGCCCTTCCAGCAGATGGCTACCTTAAGCAGCTGCCCAAGTTTAGAGGTGAAGGGGACATAGCTACAGAAGAATACCTTGAAGCCTTTTACAATTTTACGGATGATCATGTTATCATGCATGCAAACATATGGATGAGGATTTTCATCCATATCCTTCAAGGTGAGGATAGAAAGTGGTTCAGGGCCCTGCCTCCTAGATCTATCGATGGGATTGAGGCTTTGGATAATGCCTTTTTGAGACAGTGGGGAGACAAAAAAGACTTCATGTATTACATGACAGAGTTTCGGTCTTTGAAGAAAAAGGAAGGGGAGTCTGTCTCTGACTTCTCCAAGAGATTCAATAAAATGTACAATAAGATCCCCGCTAAGATAAATCCCTCAAAATCCTCTGCTAAAATTACTTATGCTAGCGCTTTTGATCCCGATTTCTACCTCCTGTTGAGGGAAAGGAGAGCAACTACTTTGGCTAACCTGCGGGATGCAGCCGTGTAAGTAGAGTCAAAGATATTGACTATTGACCGACTCAGGAATAAGGTTGATAGAGACATATCCAGGAAGAGACTTGAAGCCTCCCCATCTAATTCCTCTCCCCTTCCCCTTCAGATGGATGAGGTAACTAAAGTGATAAAATCGCTTTCGACTAGAATGGAACGGTGGGAGTTAGAAGGGAAGCCCATGTACAGAAATCCAAAAAATACTAATAACAGAGGCTTCAGGAGGCCTAGTAACAATGGGCCATAGGCTTATCCAAGGGAACAAAGGAACAAAGACAGAGATGATCAAAGGATTCAAACCCCTCTCCAAAATAACCTAGTTGCTCATAAGGAAGGAGAGGCGATAGATGAGCTCGACCCTAAAATTCACTGTATTGAGGACACTTCCCCTTATCCCCATTTGACTCAATATGCATATGAAGAATCCCTTATGAACATTCAAATAAATGAGTTGGGTAAAGGGGAAAAGGCCAACAACACTCCTAACAGATACCATCTCAGGTCAAAGAAGAAAGAAGGGAATTTTGATAGCCATGATCAGCCCCTCATAGCGGAAAGGCCTGCTAAGCCTATAACCATCACTGCTAAAGAAAAGAAAACTCAGAATACTTTGCCAACAGCCAAAGAATATGTCTCTGGGGTAAGGGAAGATACTAAGCTTGTTTCCTCCTTTAGTTTTGAGCATGAAACTCAAAAGATTATAATTAACGTACCCTTCTCAGAACTAGTTAAAATTGAAGATTTCAAAAGGTCCCTCTCCAAACTGCTACAATCTGAGTCCCCCCAGCCTTCCACAAACTCAGTAAATCTTCAAGATGAAAATCCATTGCTTGTCCTAGGTCCCATGGTAAAAGACAGAGATGATTCATCCCCTCCCTTATACACATCCCTGAACATACATGATAAGGTGTTGCATAATTGCCTCGTGGATACAGGAGCTTCCCACAAACTTATGCCCAAAATAGTCATGGAATAATTGGGACTGGAAGTGACAAAGACTTATCGCGATTTGTACTCTTTTGATTCAAGGAGGGTGCAATGCCTCAAAGTCATCAAAGACTTGGTGGTCTCTTTATTTCAACTACCAATGAAGAGTGTGGTCATGGACATTGTAGTAACTGATGTTCCCCCCAAGTTCGGCATGCTGTTGTCAAGATATTGTATTAAAAAACCTAGAGGAACATTACAGATGGATCTCACATATGCCACCACTCCATTGTTTGGAGGGGAACACAGCAGCTTGTACAGAGAAGCTTAGTTGGTTTGCATTGTTAGTGATGAAGTAGACCCCACTAATCATCCTATCTTTGCACTTGACACTAATTTGGGGTCTAGTTTATTGCAACTCACTTATACTCTTGAAACCCATTTTAAAATCATAAAGCAACCCATATTTAATCATGAGATACCTCCTCCAACCACCTCTCTTTGGAAGATGTTCTTCGACGGAGCTTCTTCTAGCGAAGGCGCTGGAGTTGGAGTAGTTTTTGTGTTGCCTTGTTAGGAAACCATATCCCTATCATACAAGCTATAATTTGAAGCTACCGATAATCTGGCAGAATATGAAACTCTTGTTTTGGGTTTAAGGGTTGCAAAAGAAATGGGAATTGAGGAGGTAGCAGTGTTCAAAAATGATGATTTCATAATCCAGCAAGTCAAAAATGCTTATCAGGCTAAGCATCCTTGGCTCAGGAGTTACAAAAATGAGGTGTGGGACCTGATTGATAATTTCTTCTCATCTTTCAACATTTTTTTTATCCCAAGAGAGGAAAATACTTTGGCTGATTGCTTAGCTATCTCAGCTAGTCTATTATGGATCCCTCTGCCGCCTAAGATCAAATATGATGTTGAGATAAGATATAGGCCATCTATTCTGGACAATATCAAGCATTGGAAGGTATTGGAAGATGATCTTGAAATCAAAAAATTTCTTCAGTCTGTCAACGAATTTTCTGCATCACACATTGATCAGGATCCTGATCTTGAAAATCACCCTCACCCTGAGATATTTTTAAATAAAATTGCAAATCACCATATTATTCATCTGCCTAGCAATCACATTTCGAAGGGACAAGTCCCTTTAGAAAGAATGTTCGATGGGAATGATGTGGCAGTACAGGGTAGGTTTTCAAATGGAGATGTTGATACAGTGGAGTGCAACATCAGCACACAGGAGGAGCCTAAGTTTGTCAAGTTGTCAAGCAGTTTGACCAAAGATAAGAGGGCTAAATATACTGACTTATTAAGAGAATTTGTTGATGTGTTTGCATGGACCTATGAAGACATCAGTACATATGACACATCTGTCATTGAACACAATATCCCACTAAAGGAAGAGGCTAAGCCATTTAGGAAAAAGCTAAGACAGATAAATCCCATGTTGTTGTCTGTCATGAAGAGAGAAGTGAAGAAGTTGTTAGATGCCCAAATCATTATACCGTTGAGATATTCTAAGTGGGTGGCCAACTTGGTCCCAGTGAGGAAGAAAAGTAGAGAAATCAGGCTCTGTGTTGATTTCAGGAACCTGAACAGGAGCTCAAAGAAAGACAACTATCCCTTACCCAACATGGAACACATATTGCAGAGGGTAACTAGTGCATCTAGGGTATCCATGATTGATGGTTTTTATGGCTATAATCATATATCAGTTATGCCTAAGGACAGAGAAAAAATAGCTTTCACCACTCCTTGGGGCACATTCATGTATGCCAAAATGCCTTTTGGATTAATGAATGCAGGAGCAACATTTCAGCGAGCCATGGACATAGCCTTCATCGGGGAGAAAGATCAGTTTGTGGTGATCTATCTGGATGGCATCACAGTCTTCTCCAGGTCTGATATAGAGCACTATTGTCACTTGAGGAAAGTTTTCTTGAAATGTCGGAGGTTTGGCCTTTCCTTAAATCCCAAGAAATCTTTGTTTGCTATGAAGGAGGGGAAGTTGTTAGGCCATTTAGTATCAGCAGAGGGAGTGAAAATTGATCCCAGCCAAGTAGAGTCAATTCAGAACCTGTCACTTCCCAGGTCTAGAAAGGAAGTCCAGGATTTTTTAGGGAAGATTAACTTTCTGAAGAGGTTCGTCTCAAATTTTGTTGAGTTGAAGCCTCCTAATGGAATGGGAAAAAGCAAGGCAAGAGATTTAAAGCTCAAGGCAGTCAGATATTTCCTTATTGACCAAGTCTTGTACTGGAGAGACCCTCTAGGGGTGTTTCTGAGGTGTCTGAACCCACAGAAAGCCCATAAGGTTATGTTTGATTTCCATAGCAGCCTTTGTGGAGGGAATCATTTCTGGAAGACCACAGCTCACAAAATTCTCAAGGATGGGTGCTACTAGCCCACCTTATTCACTGATGTCTGCAGAGAAATTAGAGCTTTCATCAAATGCTAAACGTGCTCAGGAAAGCAGCAGCTCAAATCTCTGCCACTAAAGCCTTTAGTAGCTTCAGAACCCTTTCAACAATGGGGGTTGGAATTCATTGGAGAAATTCATCCTCCTTCAAGTGGCCAACACAGATGGATCCTGACTGCAACAGACAATTTCACCAAGTGGATAGAAGCTGCCCCCACCAGAAGTGCTTCACACAAGGTAATTATCAGCTTCCTAGAGGATATCATAGCTAGATTTGGCTGTCCCAGCAGAATTGTCACTGATAATGTTGCTTCTTTCAAGTCTAAGCCTCTGGTTAAGTTCTATGAGCAGTTCAAGATTTTACTAATTCACTCCACCCCCTATTATCCTCAAGGAAACGGAATGGCAGAATCTTCCAATAAAAGTCTAATCAAACTCATTAAAAGATTATTTGAAGAGAATAAGAGGGCCTGGGATTCAAAGCTCAAATTTTCTCTATGGGACGATCGAGTGACAAAAAAGAAGTCCCTGGTCACCTCACCTTTTCAACTCGTTTATGGGATGGAAGTTGTGTTTCCCACTCAGCTCGCTTTACCTGTAGCAAAATTATTTCAAGATCATGAAGGAGAGCCAGACCATATGGTCAGAAGAATTCATCAAGTGGTGGAAGTGCAATAGATCATGGAGAAGGTAATGGACATAGCTCATAGTCATCAGTAGAAGATCAAGCAAGCCTTTGACAGGAAGGTCAGGAAGGAGGAATTTGAGCTGGGAGATTCCGTGCTTAAGTGGGATGCACCCAGGTAAGATAAGGGAAAACACAGCAAGTTTGATGCCCTCTGGATCGGGCCCTTCAAAATCTCTAAAGTATTCTTGAATAACACATATAGGTTGCAGGATTTGGAGGGTGAAGAAGTTTTTAACGGACCAGTAAATGGGCATTTCCTGAAGAAATGTTTTGTTTGAGACTTAGACAGCTCCTCTGTTTTTGTAAATATTGTTTTTCTGTTTATTTTGGGCTTAATAAATGACTCCATAGCCCAACAGAACGCAATTGGAACTGCAAGAGGAGTTCTTAGAGCATCGCAGGGACGACTCTATCCCCCATGGAGCCTAATGTTAGCACCAATTCTTGCAAGTGGGGTGTTTCTCTCTGATTCCAGGCCCTTGGTGTGCAATGCGAAGAAATGGGGTTTAAAACCCCATCAAATGCATTTTATTCAAAGGTTGCAGTCATAAGCACCCAACCGTAGCACATAGAAGAAGTCCATTTCAGGATTAAAGTCAAGCGAGGAGGCATTTTGTTTTCAACAGCGAGGATCCATAGATGGAGCAGATCGACGGTCATCGGGTAAGCTTGAGTCACGAAGTTGCACGAGGTTTAGTGCTTGGGCCCATCTCTTATGGCCAAAGTCATGCAATGATCGTGGTCATCCGATCCACTCAGGACACATGGCGCCTGATCAGGCTCAGTCTCAATTTCGGCCACCGGGACTTCAAAAGACAAGGGGGTCACTCTTCCACTACATCGGGAAACTTTGAAACGTGAAATGATTAGTTGTTTCGGCATTTCGGCTACCGAGGTTTTGAAAGACAGGGGGTCGCTCTTCCATTGCATCGGGAAACTCTGAAATGAGGAATGATTAGCCGTTTCGGCATTCCAGCTATCGAAGTTTTGAAAGACAGGGGGTCGCTCCTCCCTTGCATATGGAAACGTTGAAAAGAGAAAGGATTAGTCGTTTCGGCATTCCGTCTACTGGGGTTTTAAAAGACAATGGGTCATTGAGAAAAGGAACGAGAACTCCTGGTGGGAGAATCCCCAAAATACATTAAGGTTCATCATGACCATCCATATTAAATCAAATCTGACCATTGATTGTAGATTAGTCGTTTTGGCATTTCATCTATCGGGAGTCTGAAGGACAAGGGGTCAACTCCTTATCCCCAAATGGCGAAATGCGAAAGAGCCTTTAGTGTTGGGCCCATGATCCTAGCACTAGGGTAGTATGGAGTATGGCCAAAGAAAGTGAGCACTCAGGGTAAGGGTTGTTTGATGGAAAAATGATCATGTCCATCAGTTTTTTAAATTCGATCCAACCGTTGATCCTCGAGGATCATTTCACAAGTTTGGGCACCAGGAAATTTGAAGGCGGGGGAAGTAGAAATCCCCAAAAGAAAAAAATTCCAAAACACCCTTGGAGAGAGGCGTCAGGTCATGGCCCTGGGTTACATTGATGGAAGTGCCAGAAGAAATGGAGGATAGCCTTCGAGCCTTAGAGAGAAGGCATGTGGTATTCTCCTAAGAATATCATCTCGGCCACTCCCTGGGGAAGTAGATAATGAAAATCGAGCAGGTAGATGAAACCTCAGCTCGAGCCATGAATGGAAGGTATGGGAAGCTTGGAGCAATCAGCTTGTGGTATCCTTGTATGCATGTCCCCCTGCAAGAGCCATGCTGAGTTAAGGTGGCATCTGACGAAGGATTTCCATCCAAGATTGACTGAAGAGACGCCGTGCCATAGAGGGTTGAGCACGCCTCTGCTGGGCGAATTTTTTTGAGTATATATACTCAGTTTTTCTATTTTTTTGGAAATGGATGGTAGAGCAGAGCTCTTGACTATAATGTTTTAATAAAGCATAGGTTTTCTTGGCTATGTATCTGCATATGAAATTTTCTTGTTCAATGTAAGGCATTTCTCTTTTTCATCTGGTTTCGATCTCATACTAAAAGGGTTCATGATTGATTGATTCACATGAATCGTCGTGACTGTGTTATGATAAAGGATTTATTATACCGTTGTTATGTTCTTTTAGTGTTTCTGCTTTTGAATATAAGAGGTTCTTGTGCTCAAAACTTTCTTCTATAGGCTTCTAGAAGCTCGATGCTTACAGCAGGCCTTCACATTTCCTCATAGAAGTCTTCCTCCTACTCACCCTTATTACAACTTACTATCTGAAGTTAAACCAAGACCTCATATGCTTGTGCATTCCTGGCCTAGTTTTTGAGTTAGAACAATATTGTTCTGAGTTTACTCCCATTCATCACCCCTTATCAACAAATAGTGACATAAATTGATGGGCATCAGGCTTACTCCTGCTACAATCCAGGAGTAACCTCAGGTGCCAACATTTCTGGCGTTGTTGTCGGGGACGAAGTTGAAAATTTTCCCTGGGATCGAACAACATCGACCGTCTGATTCTAAAGGTGCATTAGGCATCATAGCCCTACGATATTGCTATTGTGCACCTGGCGACTCCATTGTGGCAACTCCATTGTGACGACCCCACTGTGGAAAACTTGGTGTTTTAGTTATGGCTTCCAGAGCTAGACACACACGGTCCCATCCATAGCTACCTCTAGCTACACTTGAAGCTGATCTAGAGGTGATTATCAAAAAAGGAAAGGCCACTGAACGAGAAACTTTCGTCGTTGAACCAGGTAATTTTCCATCTCCTTCTGTAGAAATCCATTTTCTTCTTCTCAGCTTCCTAGAAGACCTTTTTCTGAAGTTTCTCGTTTCTTGAATTTCGAAAGTGTTCCTGCTAAGTTTTCCCCTCCTAGTTTGGGATTGGAGGGAGAAATCCTTATCACTCCCCTCTCCCCTGAAGCTGTACCTTGGCGTATACCCAAGACCACAGAAGACTTCCCCACTCCTAGCTTTACCACCCCTCCTCTTATTACTGTTGTTGCTACTTCATAGAGAGAAGCATATGCTGACTCAAGCCCCTTAGCCTTCTCTTTGAATCCCCCATTGTTCCCCCTTACACCTGGAAGATCATTTCCAGTATCCCTTGTTCGAGCTCCTTCTCCTCCGAGTTATCCTCCACCTAATATTCCTATGGCAAGAGAAAATCCCCCCATGACCAGAATGGAGGCTATAATAGCTGCTAGGTATGCTCCCCTTTTGTTACCTCAGCCTCTCAATACCGTTCTAGTAGATGGATGCTTTAAGCAGTTGCCCAATTTTACAGGCGAAGGGGACATATCTGTAGAAGAACACCTTGAATCCTTTTACAGTTTTATAGATGATCATGTTATCACGCATGCAGACGTATGGATGAGGATTTTCATCAATATCCTTGAAGGTGAGGCTATAAAGTGGTTCAGGGCCTTGCCTCCTAGATCTATCGATGGGATTGAGGCTTTTGATAATGCCTTTTTGAGATAGTGGGGAGACAAAAAAGACTTCATGTATTACATGACAGAGTTTGGGTCTTTGAAGAGAAAGGAAGGGGAGTCTGTCTCTGACTTCTCTAAGAGATTCAATAAAATGTATAATAAGATCCTTGTTGAGATAAAGCCCTCAAAATCCTCTGCTAAAATCACCTATGCTAGAGCTTTTGATCTCGATTTCTGCCTCATTTTGAGGGAAAGGAGAGCAACTACTCTGTCTCACATGTAGGATGGAGTCATGGAAGTAGAGTCTAACATATTAGTTGTTGACCGACTCAGGAATAAGGTTGATAGAGACATATCTAGGAAGAGACATGAAGCCTCCCCATGCAATTCCTCTCCCCTTCCCCTTCAGATGGACGAGGTAACTAAAGTGCTAAAATCACTTTCGGCTAGAATGGAACGGTGGGAGTTACAAGCAAAGCCCATGTACAGAAATCCCAAAAATATTGATAACAGAGGCTTCAGGAGGCCTAGTAACAATGGGCCACAGGATTTTCCAAGGAAACAAAGGACCAAAGACATAAATGATCAGAGGATTCAAACCCCTCTCCAAAATAACCTAGTTTCTCATAAGGAAGGAGGGGATATAGAAGAGCTCGGCCCTGAAATTCACTATATTGAAGACACTTCCCCTTTTCCCCATTTGACTCAATCTACATATGAAGAATCCCTTATGAACATTCAAATCAATGAGTTGGGTAAAGGGTAAAAGGCCAACAACACTCCTAATAGATACCATCTCAGGTCAAAGAAGAAAAAGGGGAATTTTCATAGCCATGATCAACCCCTCATAGCGGAAAGGCCTGCTAAGCCTGCAACCATCACTACTAAAGAAAAGAAAACTCAGAATACTTTGCCTACAGCCAAAGAACCTGTCTCTGATGTAAGGGAAGCTACTAAGACTATTTCCTCCTTTAGTTTTGAGCACGAAATTCAAAAGATTAGAATTCTCGTACCCCTCTCAGAACTAGTTAAAAATGAAGATTTCAAAAGGTCCCTCTCCAAACTGCTACAATCCGAGTCACCCTAGCCTTCCATAGACACAGTAAATCTTCAAGTTGAAAAGCCAGCGGTCATCCTAGGTCCCATGGTAGAAGACAAAGATGATTCATCCCCTCCCTTCTACATATCCCTGAACATACATGATAAGGTGTTGCATAATTGCCTCATGGATTCAAGAGATTCCCACAACCTTATGCCCAAAATAGTCATGGAAAAATTTTGACTGGAAGTGACAAAGTCTTATCATGATTTGTACTCTTTTGATTCAAGGAGTTTGCAATGCCTCGGATTCATCAAATACTTGGTGGCCCTTTATTCCAGTTGACAATGAAGACTGTGGTCATGGGCATTGTAGTAGCTGATGTTCCCCCCAAGTTCTGCATGTTATTGTTAAGATCTTGGATTAAAAAACTTGGAGGAACATTATAGATGGATCTCACATATGCCACCATTCCATTCTTTGGAGGGGAACACAGGAGCTTGTACAAAGAAGCTCAGCTGGCCTACATTGTTAGTGATGAAACAGACCCTACCAATCATCCTATCTATGCACTTGACACTGATTTGGGGTCTAGTTTATTGCAGCTCACTGATACTCTTGAAGCCCCTTTTCAAATCAGAAAGCAACCCATATTTAATCACAAGATACCTCCTCCAACCACCTCTATTTGGAACATGTTCTTCGACGGAGCTTCTTCTAGCGAAGGCACTGGCGCTGGAGTCATTTTTGTGTCACCTTGTCAGGAAACCATATCCCTATCATACAAGCTAGAATTTGAAGCTACCAATAATGTGGCAGAATATGAAGCTCATGTTCTGGGTTAAGGGCTGCAAAAGAAATGGGAATTGAGGAGGTAGCAGTGTTCGTAGATGTTGAGGTTATAATCCAGCAAGTCAGAAATTCTTATCGAGCTAAGCATCCTCGACTCAGGAGTTACAAAAATGAGGTGTGGGACCTGATTGATAATTTCTTCTCAGCTTTCAACATTTCTTTTATCCCAAGAGAAGAAAATACTTTGGCCCATTCCTTAGTTGTCTTAGCTAGTCTGTTCTGGATCCCTCTGCCGCCTAAGAATATATATGATGTTGAGATAAGATATAGGCCATCTGTTTCAGACAATATCAAGCATTGGAAGGTATTCGAAGACGATCTTGAAATCAAAAAATTTCTTCAGTCTGTCGATGAATTTCCTGGATCGCACATTGATCAGCATTCTGATCTCAAAAGTCACCCTCACCCTAAGATATTTTTAAATAAAATTGCTAATCACCATATTATTCATCTGCCTAGCAATCACATTCTGAAGGGACTAGTCCCTTTAGAAATATTGTTCGATGGGAATGATGTGGTGATAAAGGGTAGGTTTTCAAATGGAGATGTTGATATAGTGGAGTGCAGCATAAACACACAGGCGGATCCTAAGTTTGTCAAGTCATCAAGAAGTTTGACCAAAGATAAGAGGGTCGAATATACCGAGTTATTAAGAGAACTTATTGATGTGTTTGCATGGACCTATGAAAACCTCAAGACATATAACACATCTATCATTGAACACAAGATCCCACTAAAGGAAGAGGCTAAGCCATTTAGGCAGAAGCTAAGATAGATAAATCCCATGTTGTTTCATGTGATGGAGAGAGAAGTGAAGAAGTTGTTAGATGCCCAAATCATTATCCCCTTGAGATATTCTAAGTGGGTGGCCAATTTGGTCCTGGTGAGGAATAAAAGTAGAGAAATCAGGCTTTGTGTTGATTTTAGGAACCTGAACAGGAGCTCAAAGAAAGATAACTATCCCTTGCCCAACATGGAACACATATTGCAGATGGTAACTAGTACATCTAGGATATCCATGATTGATGGTTTTTCTGGCTATAATCAGATATCAGTCATGCCTGAGGACAGAGAAAAAACTACTTTCACCACTCCTTTGGGCACATTCATGTATGCTMAAATGCCTTTTGGATTAATGAATGTAGGAGCAACATTTCAGTGATCCATGGACATAGCCTTCATCGGGGAGAAAGATCAGTTTGCAGTGATCTATCTAGATGACATCACAGTCTTCTCCAGGTCTCATATAGAGCACTGTTGTCACTTGAGGAAAGTTTTCTTGAAATGACAGAGGTTTGGCCTTTCCTTAAATCCCAAGAAATCTTTGTTTTCTATGAAGGAGGCAAATTTGTTAGGCCATATAGTATCAGCAGAGGGAGTGAGAATTGATCCCAGTAGGGTAGACGCAATTCAGACCTCCCAGGTCTAGAAAGGAAATCCAGGGTTTTTTAGGGAAGATTAACTTTCTGAGGAGGTTCGTCTCAAATTTTGTTGAGTTGGTAAAACACATCACAGCCATGCTCAGAAAGGGAAATGAAGTAAAATGGACTATTAAACCCAGGGAATCTTTTGTCCAAATAAAAAAGGCATTGACTGAGGCACCTGTGCTGATCAGTTCTGATTATTCCAAGGATTTCCTAGTTTTTTCTTTTTCTTCTTTTGATACAGTAACAATGGTCTTATTGCAGAAAAATGAGGAAGGGCGAGAGCAACCAATTTCCTTCTTCATTAAGGCATTAAGAGATCCAGAAATCAGGTATGAGATCATGGAGAAGCAGGCCTATGCCTTGGTGAAATCTCTCAAAGATTTCAGAGTCTATTTCTTGCACTCAAGAGTGACTGCATACGTTCCTTCAGCCTCTGTGAAAGACATCCTTCTACATCCTGACATAGATGCGAGAAGAGATAAATGGATTGCCAAGATCCTTGAGTTTGACCTGGAGATAAAGCCCACCAAGTTGGTTAAAGGGTAGGGTTTAGCCAAGATGCTGGTTGAATCCAATTGCAAGGCCTTGGGGGTTAGCTTCATCAATGCTTGCTCAGAAAATTAGCAAGCTGAGTCCTCCAGCAAAAGCTCTCAGGGTGGCTTATCACTAGCAGAATGCACCTGGTACAGAGGTACTTTCTGCAAGAGTTGAAGCCTCCCGATGGAGTGGGAAAAAGAAAGGCAAGAGCTTTAAAGCTCAAGGCGGTCAGATATTGCCTTATTGACCAAGTCTTGTACTGGAAATATCCTCTAGGGGTGTTTCTGAGGTGTCTGAACCCACAGGAAGCCTAGAAAGTTATGTTTGATTTCCATAGCAGCCTTTATGGAGGAATCATTTCTGGAAGACCACAGCTCACAAAATTCTCAGGGTTGGGTACTACTGACCCACCTTATTCATTGATGTCTGCAGAGAAGTCAGAGCTTGCATCAAATTCCAAAGGTTCTCAGGAAAGCAGCAGCTCAAATCTCTGCCACTAAAGCCTGTGGTAGCTTCAGCACCCTTTCGATAGTGGGGGTTGGACTTCATTGGAGAAAATCATCCTCCTTCAAGTGGCCAACACAGATGGGTCCTGACTATAATAGACTATTTCACCAAGTGGATAGAAGTTTCCCCCACTAGGAGTGCTTCACACAAGGTAATTATCATCTTCTTGGAGGATATCATAGCTAGATTTGGCTGTCCCAGTAGAATTGTTAGTGATAATGCTACTTCTTTCAAGTCTGAGCCTCTGGTTAAGTTTTGTGAGCAGTTTGAGATTTCACTAATTCACTCCACTCCCTATTATCCTCAAGGAAACAGACTGGCAAAATCTTCCAATAAAAGTCTAATCAAACTCATTAAAAGATTATTGGAAGATAATAAGAGGGCTTGGGATTCAAAGCTCAAATTCACTCTATGGGTCGTTCGAGTGACAACAAAGAAGTACCTAGGCACCTCACCTTTTCATCTCGTTTATGGGACAAAGGCTATGTTTCCCACTCAG
Organism: Picea mariana; assembly: GCA_032191745.1. Taxonomy (NCBI): domain Eukaryota; kingdom Viridiplantae; phylum Streptophyta; class Pinopsida; order Pinales; family Pinaceae; genus Picea; species Picea mariana. The sequence goes on along the minus strand of JASDQU010103992.1, from coordinate 157,726 downwards.
CTCACTTTACATGTAGAGAAATTATTTCAAGATCATGAAGGAGAGACAGACGATATGGTCAGAAGAATTCATCAAGTGGTGGAAGTGCAACAGATCAGGGAGAAGGTAATGGACATAGCTCATAGTCATCAGCAGAAGATCAAGCAGGCCTTTGACAGGAAGTTCAGGAAGGAGGAATTCAAGCTAGGAGATTTCGTGCTTAAGTGGGATGCACTCAAGAAGGATAGGGGAAAACACAACAAGTTTGATTCCCTATGGAACGGGCCCTTCAAAATCTCTGAAGTATTCTTGAATAACACATACAGGTTGCAGGATTTGGAGGGTGAAGAAGTTTTTAACGGCCCACTAAATGGGCATTTCCTAAAGAAATGTTTTGTTTGAGCCTTAGACAGCTCCTCTATTTTTGTAAATATTGTTTTTTTGTTTATTTTTGGCTTAATAAATGACTCCATAGCCCAAAAGAAGGCATCTAGAACTGTAGAATGAGTTCTTAGAGCATTGCAGGGACGATTCTATCCCCCATGGAGCCTAATGTTAGTGCCAATTCTTGCAATCGGGGTGTTTCTCTCTGATTTAAGGCCCTTGGTGTGAAATACGAAGAAATGGGGTTTAAAAACCCATCAAATGCATTTTATTCAAAGGCCGCAGTCATAAGCGCCCAAGCGCAGCACACAGAAGAAGTCCATTTCGGGCTTAAAATCAAGAGAGAGGGCATTTTGTTTTCAACAGCGAAGATCCATAGATGGAGAAGATCGACGGTCATCGAGTAAGCTTGAGTCACGGAGTTGCACGAGGTTTAGCTCATGGGCTCATCTCTTATGGCCAAAGTCACGAAATGATCATGGTCATTCGATCCAGTCAGGACACATGGCGCTAGGGTTGTATGGAGTATGGCCAAAGAAAGTTAACACTCAAGGCCAGGTTTTTTTGATGGAAAAATGATCCTAGCCATCATTTTTTTAAAGTCGATCCAACCGTTGATCCTGGAGGGTCATTTTGCAAGTTTGGGCACCAGGAAATTTGAAGGCGAGGGAAGTAGAAATCCCCAAAAGAAAAAAATGCCGAAACACCCTTGGAGAGAGGTGCCAGGTCATGGCCCTGGGTTACATTGATGGCAGTTCCAGAAGAAAGGGAGGCTAGCCTCCGATCCTTAGAGAGTAGGCACGAGGCCTTCTCCTAAGAATATCATCTCGGCCACTCCCTGAGGAAGCAATTAATGAAAATCGAGCAGGTAGATGAAACCTCAGATCGAACCATGAATGGAAGGTATGGGAGGCCTGGAGAAATTAGCCCATGGTACCCTTGTATGCATGTCCCCCTATAAGAGCCATGTTGAGTTAAGGTGGTGTCTGAAGAAGGAATTTCGTCTAGGTTTGACAGAAGAGACACCATGCCATAGAGGTTCGAGCACGCCTCTGTTGGGTGATTGTTTCTGAGTATATATACTCAATTTTTCTATTTTTTTGGAAATGGATGGTAGAGAAGAGCTCCCAACTATAATTTTTTAATGAAGCACTGGTTTTCCTGGCTATGTATCTGCATATGAAATTTTCTTGTTCAATGTAAGGCAGTTCTCTTTTTCATCTGGTTTCGATCTCATACTAAAAGGGTTCATGATTGATTGATTCGCATGAATTGTCATGACTGTGTTATGATAAAGGATTTATTATAGCGTTGTTATGTTCTTTTAGTGTTCTACTTTTGAATAAAAGAGGTTCTTGTGTTCAAAATATTCTTCTATAGGCTTCTAGAAGCTCGATGCTTATAGTAGGCCTTCGCATTTCCTCACAGAAGTCTTCCTCCTACTCACCCTTATTACAACTTACTGTCTGAAGTTAAACCAAGACCTCATCTACGTGTGCATGTCTGGCCTAGTTTCTGAGTTAGAACGATATTGTTCTGAGTTTACTCCCATTCATCACCCTTTATCAAGAAATAGTGACATAAACTGATGGGCATCAGGCTTACTCCTGCTACAATCTAGGAGTAACTTCTGACGCCAACAGTCGCGGGAAGAGAAAAATGTGGTGAGTGTCGCGACTGGAGGTCAACTGAGGAAATCAACGAATCAGGTGATGCTTCATGTTTTATACTTTATTTTTAGGTGGAACTACTGCAAATATGTGGATCACTTCTTATGGTGCTCATTCTACAATTTGCCTTGTGTCTGTATGAACCGCAACGACTTATGATTAGTGTGGATGACTGTCTCCTTCCCAATAATGTAATGCCTCCATTGGTAGTAGGATTTCACTATGGAGTACATTTATTTTTCATAAGTAGGGTACTTATGGATGACATATAATATTGTCTCACTATGATAGGCCACATGGTGGCCATGCTGAGTAATTATTGCACCCACAGCATTGTCTGAAGCATCTGTCTCGATCTTAAAGGTTGTTTTAGGTCAGGTAATGAAATAAAAAGGGCATACCATAAGCGTTGCTTCAATTCATCGAACACTTTATGTTGGGACAGGCCCCACACAAATTTTCCCTTACCACCACCTATTGTTATTTTGTTGAGGGCCCATGCAATATGGGAGAATCCCAACATGAACCTTCAATAGAAATTGGCAAGGCCTACAAAGATTCAAAGCTCACTAAGCATGGTTGGGACTATCCAATCACATATGACTTGGATCTTGGCTAGATCAACATGGAAACCATAAGCAACAAAATTTTATCCTAGGAAATATACCCTATCCATGTTGAAGGAGCATTTTTCCAAGTTGGCATATATCTTGTGTTGCCACAAAGTGTGCAGAACCTGTTGAATATGTTGTAAGTGTTCTTCCCAAGTCTTATTGTAGACGAGGATGTCATCCAAATACACCACCACAAATAATTAGTGATAGGATGCAAGATATCATCCATCATCCTCATAAAATTTGTTTGTGCATTTTTCAAACCAAAGGGCATGACCAATCATTCAAAAAGACCTTCTTTTGACTTGAAAGCAGTTTTCCATACATTTATAAGTTCTATTGGGACCTGATGGTATCCATACTTCATATCAATCTTACTGAAGTGTTTGTCCCCCTTTAGTTGATCAAGGAGATCATTGATTCATGGAATTGGGTACCAGTTCCTGACTGTGATTTTATTTAGGGACCGGTAATCAATGCAGAGTCTCCAAGTCTCATCTTTCTTCTGCATTATCACGATTGGGCCTCCACAAGGTGATGAGATGGTTCAGATGTGCCCCTTGTGGAGAATTTATTGGATCGTATGCCTGATCTCCTCATTTTTCTAGCAGAGATTAATGATAGAATGGCCCATTGGGTAGCGGTGTGCCCAGGGTCAAATCCATAGGATGCTTGACTTGACAGTGCAGAGGTACTACATTAGGTTATGAGAAGATGTATTTTTATTCTTCCACGACCTTATCCACTTACTTCTTTTGTGTGGATAGGTCAGCCATGCAACCCATGGATGTGGGTGGAACCTTTCGCTCACTCTGAGAACGAATCACAAAGAAGAAAAACTTCCTAGTCTGAGAAATGACCTTCATGCATTGCTTGGCAGAGATCAAGGAAATAGCACTAGGTGGGACTACCTCGGATATCCTGTACAATTTCAAGTTCAAAGTAATAATAACATTGTGAGGCCTAGAATCATATACAACATGACGTTTCCATAAATAAGGTTGGCCCTATTAGCACTGAAAGTCACACTTTGACTGCTAAAGTGTAAGCTTAGTACCCATCATTAGGTTTGTAAGGTAAGTTTTAATATAAAGTGTCAAATGAATAAAACTCATCCTAGCAATGTAAATCACAGAAAATTCTAGATAAAATGTATCAGCAAAAGAGGTCTTGTCTAACTTGGATCAGGGTTTTAAAGAGTAATGTGGATAGAAGGAAGAATTTAGTGAGAAATATGAAGTAAGTATACTATTAGCATCAAGCATTACTAGCAAACCAATGAAGGAAAATCTTTAGACACAAGAACTTATTTAATTAAAGCTTAAACACTAAGAACAATTATAGCAGCATCACAATCAAACCTCCATTGAAATACATCTATAAAATATCAATTGAAACATTCAATGATAGTAAATTCAGAGTAAGAGAGAATCAAGATGGCCGGAAAGAAGCTGACTTCTATTAGACAAAAATTCTCAAGTCTGATACACAAAAATCTAGGGTTGGCTCTGTTACATCAGTACATTAAAAAAAATAGTTGCATCTCAACCATTCGAACCCCCTCAATGATTTCCAATGTCTCTCTTATATTCTAGGATTTCAATGACAACTTCACAATTCTAATTCCCCCTCTTGCATAGGATTCTAGTACTTGGAGATAGGTGGCAACAGTCAAAGAGACAAGAATCTAACAAACTATTAATTTTCAGGAAGTTGTTGGAAGTCATTAATGAATTGTTTCCAACTCACTGCATGAGGTCTTTAATGGAGCTAAAACTTAGGTGCAAGTGTCACTTAGCATCTAATTGATCTCTAATAATTCATTTGAACCCTCCTTGACAAGTGGAAACCTCCAAACAAGGCGAATATCCAACAACTATGCAAAACAGAGAGTTTTCAGCGCCAGTTTGTAGTGCATTGGTGTTTTAATTGTATCTCTCAAATGTCAAACTGGGTCAGGCTGAAATTTGGTCAACAAGACAACAAGGACACCACTCTCCTCCAAAAACTATTTCAGAGAAACCCACATCATCATTTTATATTTACAATCAAATATTTAGAAGCAGTTGCTACAGGAAATGAGTTCACAACGCTTATGTTTGTGAGTTTGCAGTACATGTTTACAATTAAAACCAAAGCACCAATGTTCTTCTTTGCATCCTTAGCATTTAAAACTGGAGTGCACTTCTTAATCAGTGAGGCATGTTCATTTGAGGTCACAATAGTCACTTAAATTGCCACAAAAAATATGCTTTCTGATGAATCACTGTGTCTTTGCGCTGCAAACTAGTTGTGTACTCTGTTTTGTTCGTTTTTGGATGCTTGAATGCCTTTTTGGATGCTTGAATTMTTGGAAATGTTATGGAATAAAGACTAAGGTTTCTTCAAATACTCACTRTCTTGTTTSCATCCCATGAACTCATTGATACTTGGTGATCACATAATGGTGTAGGAGACCTTTATAGGTGATGATATCATCATTGTATGATCATAGTTATAGCAAACATGCATTACCCTCTCAGAAMAAATTCTTCAAATACCACCTGAAGATCACTGACAAATAATCATTGTGTTGATGAAGGAAAATATCACCTTATCACTCCAACAGGTGCCCAACAAAGTTTCAAAAATAAACTTCAAGGAACTCTATTTTCCACCTCTTGCATGCTTGATTTCTTTTGGAGTGTTCAAAGAAAACAAATCTTTGTTGATATAACCTTGGAAGGCAGGCTTCATATTCATTCCTTTGTATACATAAAAGGCTTAATAGTCACCCCAATGCAGTGCAAAAAACATCTTGATTCATATAAAACCCAACACTAGGATTTGTCAAGACTTAACCCATGTATTATGCCAGTGTTATGTTTGTAACTATCAACAAGAAAACATATAGTATTTTTAAGATATTGACTAATAAACACAATGAAAATAACATCTCTTGTCATAAATTTCTAGCCTATGTTCCTTGTGGAGAATTCCAAAGGAAGTGAGAATTTACAACTTTATCCCAACTGGAAAACAAAGAACTTGAGCTTTGCATTTCATCCCATGTTTCTAAAATCCTTTTTTGTAAGTATGAACTGTGATTTCTAAAGGAAATGGGAAATTATTATGATTTTAAAACATAATAATTGCTATAATTAGGTTTTGTAAATCAAAACAAATGCAAATCCATTTGAATAAATGAGATCTTAGGAGGATAAAAAGTCTTAATAGGTTGTGTTTCTTGGGAAGACTATGATAGGGAATCTGACATTTGTCATGCAGACCAAGACAAAGATCACGGGATTTTTGGCAAAAACTGGCAGTAAGAGCTCATTAAGAATGATGAAATAATTTGGAGGATATAGGAACGACAAAAGATTGAAATATTTTTTTCAAATTTGGTTTAAATTGGTGAAGGAGCTAAAATTTTAATGGTGCGCATTTGAGTGTTAACAAGCCCAAAAGAACATCACAAAATTCAAGGGGAGAAACATCACACAATACCTTATCTTTGAATGGCTTGATTTCGTATGAGAGGTGACACTATTGGCTAACAGGACGATAGCTTCCTTAATAGAGCCATCTGATGTTGTAGGGTTGTGGGTGCGACGTTGTCAGCAGGGTTGGTCGCTTGAAAACCTATACTGATATGAGATTCTTCTGGCTACCACTATCAACAATGAAGTGCAGCAGAGTGCCTTTTACCCACATCTATGAATGAAAGAGGTGCTCGCCTTCCTCTAGCTCATCAGGTTCACTGGAATGGATCTTGGTGGTAGAAATGATGGCACTGGGTTCCACATCAATGATCTGTCTCCCCTTTTCTAGTTCTGACTTAGAGCTGTAACATGCATCTGATTCATAGGCTTTGACCTCAGCCACCAATGACTTCTTTGAGCAGAAATCAACAGTGTTATGCCAAGGGATCTTATGGAAGTCACACCACTTCTCGGTACCTTTCTTCATCTTCCCATTGTCCATATTTGTTTGTGGCTTAGAATGGTTTTCCTAAGGTTTCCCATCTTTTCTTTGTCCTTTGTTCTACAGGTTGGGGATTCCCTATCCCTGCTTCTACTGTGAGGGATTCCCAGACCAAATTGTCACATCGTTTGTTTCATATTATGCTCGACTTTGACGGCATATTAATAGGCCTCACCCAAGGATGAGATGTCCAAAAGATCCATTTATGTCTAAATGTATTTATGCAAACCTCCACGGCACTTGAGCACCAGATGTCGCTTAGAATCTTTGATACCCAACTTGGTGTGCAAGGTATGGAATACATTAGTGAACTCTAGTACTATTTGGTCTCTTTCCTACTGCAGTGTGATCCATATTATATACAAGTCCTCATAAATTCCAATAGGGTAGTATTGTTCCTTAATAACATCCCTGAAGGAACCCCAAGTTGGTGCAACTGAAAATATTGTTAGATTACTGAGAGGGGGGATGAATCAGTAATATAGCAATTTAATCCTTTTTCACCATAAAATGCAAGTGTTATATCAATGTAGCATTATCATCCAATATTTGCAGAGTAAATAAACAATGAAAAAATGAGAAATCATACACATACACATTACACCAGTGTTTTTACGTGGAAACCCAAAGCGGGAAAAAACTACAGAGTGCTTTTTCTTATATGTATTAATGAATTACATTCATTGGAAGCACCAACTTCCTTTGTTTTCTAGCTACAACTAGAAGGATGCTCCAACCCCCTAGTTTCTCAAGCTACAACCTGAGGGAAGCTCCAACTCCCCAATTCTCTGGATACAACCAGAAGGAGACCACAACCCCCTATGTTCTTTGGCTCCAACCGGAAGGTGGCTACAACCACCTATCCTTTCCATGTCCAACCGCCCTGGCATAGAAGTAGAATTATGGAACCATTGTCACACTATCACTGTAATATATACCACAGTAACAACCTATACCAATTAACATGTAATCAACCTGTACCATAAACAAGTGCATCAACCATGCATCAACCTGTAATCATCATGTACCATAAACAAGTGCTTCAACCATGCACCAACATGTACCACAACCTGTACCATAAATGAGTGCATCCACCATGCACTAAATATGTACCAATCATGCATCAAATAAACATAAACTATGACTCATCAAGATGTGCCAACAACATCAACTATACACCTCATGTATGTGCCAACTCATCAACTACTTGTCTCAACCATGTACCCAACATGTACCTCAACCAAAATCCCTCATCAATTTCAACATCCAAATCTGATTTGTAACTATGTAATAGACCTGGTGTATATGATCACATACCTGCAAACCTTCCTTAACTTTAACAACAAGAGACTAGCATTTTCATCAAACTTTACTTTAGTCTCACATGACTAATTTTGGATTAGTCAAAAGCCCGAACTTGAAATAATCATAACTATGTACCTGTAATGAATAAAGATCTGAAAATGGTACACAATGTTATTCAGTTTTTTAATAAAATTCCTCCATATTTCACTAGTTGGAACCTCTCAGAAAAGGAGTTATAGAAAAAATGGCATACCTTGTTGAATTTTGGCTTATTCTAGAGAGAAAACTTGTAGAGCATGCCCCACATGGAATATTTGTTGTATGGATATGAAAATTGTACACAAAATACTAAAGACTATACTCTAATGAATACATATTGTCTTACTGAATTTGGATATGTTATGAATAATTTATGACATTTTTACCTGAAACACCTATTTTAGACTAGTTTCAGGACTAGCCACAAACCCTATTTTCCACGGCAAGTAAATCCAAAACCACAATGATCCACAAGCTGAAATGTGTAACACGGCTACTTGGATATGTTTCCTCAATGGCCTCCCAATTTCATGGTCTGAATCATTCTAGAAAAACATTTATTGCGAAAATGGTGAGATGGCCTGTAAATAACATATCTTATAAAGCATCATCAAAAGAATTTATCCTCCCTTGAATTTCGGCCTTCTTTACTTCACCTTCCCTCTGAAATTCGGCCTAGATATCCTTTGGTTACCTCAGTCACCTATAGATATTCAATATGCTCAAGTTTTATTAAAATGAGAGAGTCTTAAATCTTATTTATACTTTCATGTAGCTTCCTCAAGGGGTTACCTTTTAACCATCTCAACCTACTTTCCTTATTTAAGGGTTAACCCACTTCTAACCACTTGTCAACTTAGTAATTTCTCCATTAACTTTATTATTTAAATAATTTGTTTTGTATTCACTTTGACTTATATTACACTCATCACTTCACTTTATTATTTATCTTCTAAAATCTCTTAAACCACTTTGACTACTTTGACCTTTCGGGGCTTCTAGATGACTCATGAGGGTTCTCCAACTTCACATGGTCATAACTCTCTAACCGTGAGGAGTTATGTGACGTTCCACATACCAATGGAAATGGCATGACATGTACTATCCATATAGAATATTATTACCTACAAATATATCAAAACTCATATCAGTATCATCAAACAAACTTGGGTCCATTACCCAAACCTTTCTCTAACTTCACATGGCCATAACTCTCTAACCGTGAGGAGTTATGTGGCATTCCACATACCACCGGAAATGGAATGACATGTACTATCCATATAGAATATTCTTACCTACAAATATACCAAAATTCATACCATTATCCATCAAACAAACTTTGGTCCATTACTTAAACCATTGTGCTACCGGAATTTTCAATGGGACTCTCTTCAAGGGTTGACATCAATGAAAACCAACCCAATTAATCAACAATATCCTCCTTTGGCATTGATAGAAACACTCTGATGCAATAATGAATCCATGTCACTCATGCTCCCCCTTTACCTTTACCTTTGCATTTACCTTTGCATCTAATAAATCTCTCCCCCTTTGTCATCAATGACAAAGGTATCTTTCCATCTGGGGTTTCTCCCCCTAACTGAACTATCCTTGGGGATACTCCCTTTGACTAAACTCTTCTTGAAACTAATCTTCCAACCTGAATTGTCCTCTTTTTGGTGCTTCCTCATGTATATCTAAGAGATATAATATAAGCATTCAAAATAATTCATTTTGGAGTAGAAATTACTCCAAGTATCTGGCGAAGATACTCAAAGGCTTCTCTTGGAAGCAGTTGTGTAAATATCTCTGCCACTTATTCTTTTTTTCCCACATATTCAACTCTGATGTTCTTCTCTGCAACCTATTCTTGTAGAAAGTGATACTTTATTGGAATGTGCTTCGTCTTGGAGTGCATCACCGGGTTCCTTGAGATAATGATGGCGCTTATATTATCACAATAGATTGGAATGGGATCATCATACTCAACCTGTATATCTTCCATAGTTTTTTCCATCCATATAATTTGTGTACAACATGTTGTTGCTACAATAAACTCTGCCTCGGCTGTAGATAAGGATGCTGATGATTGTTTCTTTTTTAACCATGATACTAAACACTCCCCCAAGTAGAACGTTGCTCCACTGGTGCTTCGTCAGTCATCAATGCAACCTTCCTAATCTACATCTCTATAGGAAATAAGTGATAGATCCTTTCCTTTTGGATACCATAATCCAAACTTTTTTATTCCTTTGAGATATATGAAAATCCTCTTCACTGCTCATACATGTGATTCCTTTGGTGTTTCTTGAAATCCTGCCACCTATCCAACTGCCTGCATTACATCTATTCTAACTATTGTCACATATAGTAAGCTACCAATCATTGACATGTATTGTCTCTGGTCTGTAGACTTTGAATCATCATCTTTTCTCAACTTGCAATTGGTTTGCATAGAAGTGGTAACTGGATTGCAATCTTCCATTCTAAACTTCTTAGCATTTCTCTGATATACTTAGTTTGAGAAATAAAAATTCCTTGGTTGCTTTGACGTATCTGAAGACCCAGAAAGATGGATGTTTTTTTGAGTAATGACATTTCAAATTCATTCTGCATATCCTTTGCAAATTTATGGCTTAACATGTCGTGATTACTTCCAAAAATAATATCATCAACATAAACTTCAATTAATAAAATACTATCTTGAGTTACTTGGATGTAGAGGTTGTTTTCTGCACTTCCTTTTCTGAACCCTACCTGTTGTAGATATTTATCCAGTCTAGAGTACCATGCTCTAGGAGCCTATTTTAGACCATTCAAGGCCTTCTTCAATTTACACACATAATTTTCATTCTCTGACAACTAAAATCCTTATGGTTGTTCAATGTAGACTTCTTCTTCAAGTTCTCCATCTAGAAAAGTTGATTTCACATCCATCTGATACACTTTAATATTCTTGGAGCATGCATAAGCTAGGAGCAATCAGATTTCTTCCATTCTGGCGACTGTAGAAAATGTCTCTTCAAAGACGATTCCTTCAACCTGTGTGCATCCTTTACATACCAATCTAGCTTTGTTCCTTGTAACCTGTCCATCTTCATTCAATTTATTTCTGAATACCCACTTTGTGCCAATCACATTCTTATTCTTTGGTCTTGGAACCAATTCCCAAGTGTCATTCTTCTCTATTTGATCCAATTCTTTATCCATGGCTTTGTTCCAAAATTCATCCATGTTGGCCTCTTCAAAACTGTTTGGTTCAATCATAGATGAGAGTGCTAGGTGTGTTTCTTCTGGTGAACAGATTCTTCTTCTAGTCTCAACTCATGCATCTTTGTTTCCGATAATCTTATCTGAAGGATGATTCTTCTGTACTTGTTTGTTAGGTGTCTTTGGAGGCACTTGTTGAACTTTCTCTTCTACATCTGTCTGATCCTATTCATATTCCATTTCTACTTCTCCTTCACCTTCTCCTTCTTCTTCGTTAAGTTGTTCCATTAACTCATTTTCTTATTCCTTTAATTCTCATCCACCTGTTTCATCAATTGTTACATTCATTCTTTCCACAGCTTTATTCAAACTCATATTGTAACACTTGTATGCTTTCCTTGTACTTGAGTAACCAACAAGTACTCATTTTCCACACGAGATTCAAACTTTCTCATTATGCCATCTTTTCTTTTGATGTAGCATTTTCTTCCAAATACTCTGAAGTGATTCACATTTGTGGGTCTTCCTTTCCATAGCACATAGGGAGTTTTGTCAGTGTTGTTTATGAGCATTACTCTATTTTGAATGTGAATCGTTGTATGCACTACATGTGTCCAAAAGATATATGTCAATTTGGATTCCATTAACATTGTTCAAGCCATTTCCTGTATTGTCTTGTTCTTTCTTTCAACAACTCCATTTTGTGGAGGTGTCCTAGCAATGGAGAATTTCCTTTTTATTCCATGCTTCCTACAATAGTCCATAAATTCCTTTGAAGTGAACTCTCCTCCATTATCAAATCTTAAACATTTGATTTTTGAATCCATTTCATTTTCAACCAATTCCTTGTAGACCTTGAAGTTTTCAAAAGCTTATGACTTATTCCTAAGAAATTAAACTACAGTCATTCTTGTATAATCATCAACTAGTAGCATAAAGTATTTCTCACCTTTTAAACACTTCGTTGTAGTTGGTCCAACTAGATCAGTATGAACAATTTCAAGTGGTCTTGTCATTTAATATTCTTCTGATTTAAACATTGTCTTTGTTTTCTTTCCTTGTTGGCATTACTTGCATAAAGTGTTGGTTGCTTTCATAATCTGGGGCATTTCTCTAACTTCTTCTTTTTTGCTGAATTTGACAAGGTTATCAAAGTGTATGTGACCCATTCTTTTGTTCCATAGCCAAATTTCATCTTCTTTTCCTAGATAACACTTTTCATTTCCAATTTCACTTAATACATATATGTTGCTTGAAGTTCTTGCAGCTATTGCAATCAATTTTCCTGAACCTTCTTTTCTTATCTCGCACTTTTGTGAATCGAAAGTAACTTTATGATCTTGGTCAAACATTTGACTCACACTTAGAAGATTATGTTTCATATCTTCTACCAATAGAACATTTTTTGCCTTGGTATTCTTGTTTCCAATTCTGACTGTTCCTTTTCCAATGATTTTAGTTGAATCATCATTTCTGAAGGAGAATGATCCATATCTTTCCTTTCTTAATGTAAGAAACATGTCTTTATCACCTTTCATGTGTTTTGAACAACCATTGTCAAAATACCAACCACGTTTTTTCTTCTTAGCTTGTAGAGTGAGTGTGCATTCTTTTATCTCCTAAAATAGCACTGTCATTTTGTCTAATTTTAGGTGATAGGAAGAGGTCCAAAAATTTGTTTCTAAATTTTTTTAGGTGTGTTAGATGATCTACTTTCTGAAAATAAACTTGGAACAAGTATTGGATTTGGTCTTCTCAAGAAAAAGCGAGAATAGCAGGTTTTTGTGGTTTAGGCGGGCCTGAAAAGCACTCATTAACAACCGAAAGCAAAGCTTTCAGTAGTTAGAAAGCTAAATTCGGGGGCTAGTTAACCACCGAAAGTGCAGGTTTTCTAGAAAAAAAAATTGCCTTGGGAAAAATCATTTTTCTCAACCATGGAAATTCTGTTTCGCACACTCAAATAGTCGATTGACAACTACACATCCTAATATTTCCAATGGTTCTTTCAGATTTGAATTTAGAGATCAGGAAGGTAGTGAAAAGTAACCCTCAAGATCAGGTGTCGATTGGCAAATTTTGTAAATGAAAAGGTTTGATAAATGCATGCACAACTGGATTTGTAAGTGTTTGAAAGATGGTATCATTACATTTGATCATAGTTTTATACTTTGTAGTACTTGCAAACCTCCATTTGTTATTTCAACTTGAAACCATGGCATACACAGAAATCTATGAGGTGATTACTTGCCCAATTGTTTTGATTAGTCACATGTCAATATGTCAAAGCCATACACGTCGAGCAGATAGAGGAAGTATTCAGCTATTTGCAAATATCGAAAGATGCACAGGTGTATCTTTGATGGTAGTAATTTATCAAGGTAACTATACAAGGAGTTATGTATCCCTCATATGGAATACAGAGGAAAAGTGCAAAGTATGGAAAGACCTCCAATGATCCTTATTAAGAATTCTGGAATGTCACAGGTTGATAAAGATAGTTATCAGAACACTAGCTATAGCTAATTATACATCCAACATGTAGACAAAGTACTTAAAGGAGCTTGGTCACTCATACCTTACTTATACTCTATTTTTGCCTAAAAGAATAAGAGAATATATATAGACTTGGGTAGCAGACTCTTTCCAGCAGTCAGACAACATTAAGAAATTTCGGCGACCTAATCAGCATTTCAGCTAATTTGAAAAACTTCAAGGCAAGAGATCTAGATAAAGCAAAGATATTTTGAAACAGTCCAGAGGACATCTACAAATAGCAAAAGAAGCCAGGTAGTTCAGTTTTGCAATTCTAAACATTTTCATAAATTTACAGGATCGGTAGTTAACAGGCCCAAATTTTGCCTCTCTTAACTACCGAAAGAAGGGATTTTCTGTAGTTAACAGACCCTCTTCACTACCGAAACCTGTACATGGCAGCGAATTCATATTTTTGCCTAGATTTGACTTTTTCTCAACCAAATATTTCGAGGTTGGTTTCTAAAGATGCATAATAATTAAATACATCAGATTTAAGGTTTTCTTTTGATGTATTTAATGTTTAAGAAGGTGGAAAAGTGAAAATGGTGACCTAGTTGATGAGCAAAAAAATTGTCTTTTTGCCAAAGGTGGCAAATTCGAATTTCCTATGAGGATTCATCAGCCTTGGAAGGCTTTCTGCATCTGTCAAAGAGTTTGGAGGATATAAAGGCTATCAATATAGATTTTGACACCTAAGATAGGATATTTTGTTTTGACTTTCCATTTTTAGAATTCTAGATCCATTTTTATAGGATCTCATCCTACACTTGTTTGGTTTGACTATTTTTAGCAAATTTGATCCATCTTTCAAGGATCTAGATGTCATCTTGTAAGGCTATAAATCCAAAGACATTTGAAGCACCAAGAGGTTCAATCTTGGATACATTTGGCCCATGTACTTAGACTCTTATCTTGATATGAATTACAGTGTTCTTTTGCTACCAATGTCAGATTTGCTCATGTGTTACATTGCTCTGTAATTTGATTCAATTTAGCTCATGAATTTGAATTGAATAATCTCTTACTATATTGTATGACCCTGCATGTTAATGTACTTGGTTATCTTGAATAGTGTTATTCATACCCCATTCCAATTACTCTATTTGATTATTGGTTTCTAAAAGCACTGGCTCATTTGAATGCATGATAAGTTGTTCTTCTCATTAAGCCCTTGAGTTATCCCATTGATCCACATACTTTGATTATCAATTTCTTAAGTTACCAAGCATTATTAGCCTACAACCCTAAGGAGTTTCTTGGAGGTCTAACAAATTGGCACCGTTGATGGGGAGAGGAGATTGAAGCTCAGCTTCCCTGGGAGACGCCATAGATCTAGATTTGATAATAGACAAAGCCTGGACATCATTTGGTTGTAATCATCTATCTGGCGACTCCATGAAGGACGAATTCAGTGGCGACTCCATTGAAGAACTGTGTCTCCAAAGAGAAGATCATCAGAAGAGGAAGATCTCTACAAAGGAAAACTATAAATCCTTTTCGTGAGAATTTTTTTGTACATAGGTTAGGGAAAGAGGTTGAACCATCTGCCCCAGAAGAGGATTGTTCCTCTTTTCTTAATTCTTTGCAAACAAAACCAAAAAAATCTATACCTATACCCATACCATTCTTCCTATGATAGAGTCTATTCTACAAAATCTGTTTGTTAAAGAAGAAGAAAACCTAGCCCTTCTGCTAGTACAGTTTTACAAAGCTTCAAATTTCCCTAATCCATCTGAATTTACAAAGACTCCACTGGGGAGAATCCAGTTGACAGAAGATGAAGAGGCTGAAGTTTGGATCCAGATATCAGTTTATCAGTTTGCTTCATGAACTGTTGTATTTCTTTATCATCTCTTTCATTCTTTTTCCTTCTCATGTTAATAGAATTATTTTATGTTTTGTATATTTGAAAAATTATCATTCTTCTTGTATATATACCACACTAGAAGAGGAAAGCTTGCAGCCTGCTTGCATCGTAGAAGTAGATTCAACAACTTTACCTCAGCCCATTCATAAAGACGGACACTGTATTCAAATTCCTTTTAAATCTAATCATCCATATAACTCTGTAGAGATTGAAATAGATTCTAAACCTACTCAGACTTCAGTACCTGCTATCATTACTGCTCAAACTTTTCGTCAACCTCTTATCCCTCACCAGCAGCCCACTTCTTTTCAAACCAAGATCAAGATGAATATGTTTAAACCTTTAAGGCTGCCCTATCCCCTTCATCATTATCCTCTTGACTGTTATGAATATCTTTCCTAGTTTTCTGGAGAGAATCAAGTTTCAGCTGAGAGGCACTTGGAATTCTTTGAGAATTTTGTTGATCATTTTCAAATTATACATGAAGATGTAATCATGAGATTTTTCTCTAAATCTCTAATCAGATATGCTTCTGCATGGTTCAAGGGTCTGAGAGCTGATTCTATTGGCTCTTGGATTGAATTCTCTTGTGCTTTTGTGAAGTACTGGGGTGAGTACAAATCACTAGATTCATACCTTGCTGATTTGTCTGCTTTGAAGAGAGAACAGGGTGAAGCTTTGTCTATCTTCAATCGAAGATTTTATGGCATCTACCATGACATGCCTTTGAATTTCTGGCCTACAAAGACATCTGCCATGATACATTATGTTATGTGTCTTCATTCAGAACTTGCCCTTCTTCTACTAGAAAGGAAGTCTTCATTCTTAACTCAGACGTTTGAAGATGCTCACGAGGTAGAAGAGAACATCTGTGCTGCCAAGTGGACTTATAAGCTATCATATTCTAAAAATATGTATTATTATGAGCAGGAGAACTATCAGTATGTTTTCATTTTGGATCAAGAAGACAGTAAGTATGGTTCAGATTTTGAACATGGAGATTATGAATGTAAAGCAGTTTGTGAACAGCAACGAGTATGTGAGTCTATTTCAAATTCAAGCCAGAGTTTTTCAATTTTTGTTGGGTGTTCTAGAAACATGTATGAGTCATAATGTTATGATTAGTTTTCTAACTAGGATGACCCTATGGTAACCAATGATTGCATAAGCAATTATATTTTTTCAGCTGATCTTTATTCTTATGATCTTGACACTGTTTCATCATCATGCTCTGACCATTTTTCTGAAGAGAAAGTCATTATGATTAATGATCACAAGTTAATCTCAAGAGAACTAGAAGGTGACCAGTCTTCTAGCAAAGGAACAGTCACGGTTGAGCGAGAGGCTACTATAGATGTACAGTTTTTTCCCGAGGATCAGTATGTTTCTGATCTCTGTTTCCAAGACTCGGTGGCAGCCTTCATGGAATCATACATTTCAAGGAACTTGAAAATTTCAGATTTCTTTAGCTCTCTCATGTTTATGGGTGAGTATAGTTTCTTGAATGAGTTTTATTTAATACTGTTACATTTCCAACATCATTTGTTGAGCAGTGACAGAGACAAGGTTTCTTCAGTTTTGAAGTTACTTGGATGGTTATTATGGAAGTCAGCATTTACTTAACCAAGAGGCAGTATGGCTGGTTAGTGTAGGAGTAGATAGAAGATTAAGCTCTTCATATGAGCACTTAGATTGTTTTCAAATTTTGGTTGAATAAGCAGACAAGCTACATGCAGGCTGTAGGTTTGCAGAGGAAGAGTTGCACAGGCCATATGACTCCATAGCCCAATAAATAAGGTGACTGGAATTAATTTTTATTGGAACCTCACTGGGAGGATTCCATCCCCGAGTAGGAGCCAGATGTTATCTCCTAAAATAGCACTATCATTTTGTCAAATTTTAGGTGATAGGAAGAGGTCCAAAATTTTGTTTCTAAATTTTTTTTAGGTGTGTTAGATGGTCTACTTTATGAAAATAAACTTGGAACAAGTATTGGATTTCATCTTCTCAAGCAAAAGTGAGAATCTCAGGTTCCAGTGGTTTAGGCGGGACTAAAAAGCGCTCATTAACCACCGAAAGCAGATCTTTTGGTAGTTAACAGGCTAAATTTGGGGGCTAGTTAACCACTGAAAGTGCAGGTTTTCCAAAAAAAAACTGCCTTGGAAAAAATCATTTTTCTCAGCCGTGGAAAGTCCATTTCGCACACTCAAATAGTCGATTGACAACTGCACATCCTAATATTTCCAATGGTGCTTTAAGGTATGAATTTAGAGCTCGAGAAGGTAGTCAAAAGTTCCCCGCAAGATCGGGTGTCGGTTGGTAAATTTTGTAAATGCGAAGGTTTGATAAATGCATGCACAACTGGATTTGTAAGTGTTTGAAAGATGGTATCATTACATTTGATAAGATTTTTATACTTTGTAGTACTTGCAAACCTCCATTTGTTATTTCAACTTGAAACCATGGCATACGCATAAATCTATGAGGTGATTGCTTGCCTAATTGTTTTGATTAGTCACATGTCAATATGTCAAAGCCATACGTGCCGAACAGACAGAGGAAGTATTCAACTGTTTGCAAATATCGAAAGATGCACAGGTGTATCTTTGATGGAAGTCATTTATCAAGGTAACTATACAGGAAGGAGTTATGTATCCCTCATACAGAATGCAGAGGAAAAGTGCAAAGTATGGAAAGACCTCCAATGATCCTTATTAAGAATTCTGGAATGTCACGGGTTGATGAAGATAGTTATCAGAACACTAGCTATAGCTAATTATACATCCAACATGTAGACAAAGTACTTAAAGGAGCTTGGTCACTCATACCTTACTTATACTCTGTTTTTTCCTAAAAGAATAAGAGCATATATATAGACTTGGGTAGCAGACTCTTTCGAGTAGTCAGACGACATTAAGGAATTTCGGTGACCTAATTAGCATTTCAGCTAATTTGCAAAACTTCAAGGCAAGAGATCTAGATAAAGCAAGGATATTTTGCAATAGTCCAGAGGACATCTACAGATAGCAGAAGAAGCCAGGTAGTTCAGTTTTGCAATTCTAAACATTTTCAGAAAGTGAAAGGATTCGATAGTTAACATGCCCAAATTTTTCCTCTCTTAACTGTCGAAAGCATGGCTTTTCGGTAGTTAATAGGCCCTCTTAACTACCGAAACTTGTACATGGCAGCGAGGTCATATTTTTTCCTAGATTTGACTTTTTCTCAACCAAATCTTTCGAGTTTGGTTTCTAAAGATGCATAATAATTAAATACATCAGATTTAAGGTTTTATATTGATGTATTTAATGTTTAAGAAGGTGGAAAAGTAAAAATGGTGACCTAGTTGATGAGCAAAAAAACTGTCTTTTTGCCAAAGGTGGCAAATTCGAATTTCCTATGAGGATTCATCAGCCTTGGAAGGATTTCTACATCTGTCAAAGAGTTTGGAGGATATAAAGGCTATCAATATAGAGTTTGACACCTAAGATAGGATATTTTGTTTTGACTTTCCATTTTTAGAATTCTAGATCCATTTTTATAGGATCTCATCCTACACTTGTTTGGTTTGACTATTTTTAGCAAATTTGATCCATCTTTCAAGGATCTAGATTTCATCTTGTAAGGCTATAAAGCCAAAGACATTTGAAGCACCAAGGGGTTCAATCTTGTATACATTTGGCCCATGTACTTAGACTCTTATCTTGATATGAATCACAGTCTTCTTTTTCTACCAATGTCATATTTTCTCATGTGTTACATTGCTCTATAATTTAATTCAATTTAGCTCAGCTATTAAGAACTGTTATCTTCTTATTTAGCTCATGAATTTGAATTGAATAATCTCTTACTATCTTGTATGACCCTGCATGTTAATGTACTTGGTTATCTTTGTTGTGGGGTATTCTACCCTACGGACTAATAAGCTAGGGCTCTAAGCTTATACGCAGATCATGACCCTCAAGACTTAACTTTTAACCTTCTACCCGAACCTGAAACCCCTTTCTTCACATGCATACAAGAGAAGAATAAACCAACCTTTTTCCAGACGGCTGAAGTAGATCCTCCATTGAGCTTCTTATCCCCTTGCTGTTGTTGCTCCTTCCAAAAGCTTCCCTGGAATCAAGACAAGACTATGCATGCATGCTACTGATCTATTATAGGGCTA
>JASDQU010103992.1:113065-136495 GCA_032191745.1 Picea mariana | reverse complement strand
AGAACGACCATCGAACACAGTGAGAAGAGTAGGTGACGGAGACAACTCAGGTTGACCAATGGCTTTCCAACATGCTAACGACATAACGCAAGTTGAAGCGCCCTCGTCTACCACCGTGCAGAAGATGTTTCTTGTAAAGGTTTTCGTGGGGTGAGCCACTACTATTTGAAACGCGACGTGGTAAGGCAAACGAGGTTTCAAGTCAGTCGTATCTAGCATGATCTTTCCTGGGTTACAAGTCTCAGTAGAGCCCAAAGAAGTCAACAAGGCTTTTCTCTGAGCGGGGCAACTTTGGAGGACTTCCAAAGCGGACATAGCACAAGGGGCTTGTGACAAATCTTCCACCACAGAGTAGTTCTGGACGGCCCTTGCATTTGGATTATGCGAAGCTCGTTTAAACACACCCTTAGGAATGCGCGTCATTGTTTCACCCAACGTCTTCTCGATCTGAAGAGGAAGAGATGGGATCTCGGCTTCTTTTCCCTTATCAGAGGCACTTGGTTTGCTATAGTCGTGAGCTCTAGTTTCTATGAAAGCGTCACTCTTCATCATATATACGTTCGCGGAAGATGAACCGTTTGGGGGAGGACAGTTTCGTGGCTGCCCCCCTCCAAACTTGCAGAGGCCTGAGTCAAATTCTGCTTATGCTGAAAAGGATTAGTCAACACAGCTTGTTGTTGCTACATGACAAATTTCTGGACCTCAGCAAGTCAAGGGCATAAATGGGTTGGTTGGTCTTCCGCACATAGATTGCACGGATACCTCGCCTTCCTCTTTTCGGTGGTACCCTCTCCAGCATTATCATTCGGTTTTTTATCCCCCTTACTCTTTTTCCGTTGTTTTTTCTTTCCCTTGGGCTGCTGGTTGGCCTTTGGGTTAGTCATCTGTATGGAGTGTACTTCCGACGTTTGAGTAGGAGGAGCAGCCAAAGCAGTAGTTTGGCTGGCCGCTGAGTGTTGGATGGACAACCGCTGCAATTGTTTTTTCAATTGCTCAGCGGGCTTAGTTTGTGCCGAACCAACTATACCATCGGCATGTGGTCCGGCTCTCTGTCTGGTTTTGTCCAGAATCGATCGTGGTGCATCCGGTAGGATGTTGTACAATAGACCAGACTGAGAATAGATTAGCTCAAACTGTTGAGCTCTCATGATGGCTTCTTCCTCTGAGAAAACCCCCGAAGTTGCGACGTCTTTTGATAACTGCGGAACTAAAGACTTAAGGAACCACTCCAGCAGGAATGCTGGAGGGACGGGTACTTTGATAAGACTCTTCCGGCGTCACCACTCTTGAATATGATCCGAGATATGGTCCGCTGATGTCTGCTCGAAATTAGCTAGCAATTCTGTGCCAGCGTTGTATCTCACAGGTAACTGGAAATGGTTAAGGAAAGCCATAGCCAGTTCGCCGAAAAAATAATATCGCGAGCGGTCGAGCTCTATGTACCATTTTGCGGCACTCCCAATAAGAGTGCGTTGAAACAATCGCAATTGAACGGAGTCATCTTTCAGTGAGTTAGATGAACACCATAAGTGGAAAGTAGTCACATGATCACCCGGATCTTCATTGGGTTTGGCTTCGAACTTTGGGATGTCCGAAGGCAACTTCGTTGGCATAGGAGTCCAACGCGGATCGTGACAGATGGGATCATTCAACAACCATGTTAAATCTGGCAAGTGTAACATTGCCAAGAAAGGTAGTTTAGGATGTTGCCGGTAGCCAGGATAAAAGGGTCCTGGGGTTTGACTGGCACTAGGTTGCCAGGAAAAGTTTGGTTGCTGGCCAGGGTTTGGGTAGAAACCTTCGCCTTGACCAGCGAAAGGGTTTTGCATTTGCGGGGACATCGTTTGTTGATTCCCCATGAAGGACATAGGTTGTTGGGCATTCATCGTGTTTTGTGGACTTTGGGAAGGATTCCCCCATGCCGGTCCTGTTGGGAGAGGCATGGTAGTTTGTCCGGGGTTCCATTGATTGTGNACTGTCCAAAAATAGGATTGCCTCCAGATGGGAAAGCGCTCGGTGTGTGTGTGTTGTTACCATTCCCCCATGCCGGTCCTGTTGGGAGAGGCATGGTAGTTTGTCCGGGGTTCCATTGATTGTGGAAAGCATTACCCCAGAACGACATTCCCGTGGCGGGATTGAGTCCTTGTCCTGAATTCCAAGGTCCAGGTAAATGTGCCCCCAGTGTAGGAATAGTACCCTGTGCCGGATTTGACTGTCCAAAAATAGGATTGCCTCCAGATGGGAAAGCGCTCGGTGTGTGTGTGTTGTTACCAAATCCGCCGTTCCAAACGAACGGGGACGGACCTACCAGCAAAGTTTGCGCAGGTTTTCCTTGACTCGCGGCTCTAAGTGAACTTGTTTGTGCAGGTTGCGTGGTGGTCTGCTGATGTGAACCACCGAGCGACGGGGACGAAGGAGGAATATGACCTCCAGCGTGAGGAAAAGCATTGAAAGGGACATGAGTGCCCCCAGGTTGACCTTGCAGAGAAGCGTTTGAGCTTCCTTCTCCCAGACCCAAAGTCTTTGAAATGGAAGAAGTGAGTGCAGGAAAAGTACCTAAACTAGGCATCCCGTATGAAAACGGAGCGCCTGTCGCACTAGATGTAAAGGGATTTGTGGCCACCACGATAGATGGGGTCGGTCCACTTTGCGACGAAGTTGCGGCCGGGGCCATGGTGGTCCTGACCGCCGACGGTATGTTAGGAGAGGCTTCTCCTGTGGTGAAAACAGTGATAGGAATGGAGGAAGTCCCAGTTGAAATTATTTGTTCCATTACTGGGTTAGGCGAAAATAGGCGTTCGTAAGATTCAATTGGAATAATAACGTCCGGCCCAAAATCAGCGTTTGAGGTTTCAACCGATCCAAGATTGGCGGCTGATGCCTCCGGGGGTTGTTCGGGATCGAACGCCTCGGTTGCTTCGAAGGACCCAAGATGGTCCAGCTTCCGCCTCAAAGGTGGCGGGGGTGGCTCTAGTATCACCGGTGGCAGGCCCAGAAGCCTTCGTGACCGGCGGAGCTCTGAATCCTCCACTGTGTGAGAGAATTCACGCCACGCTAAGGTAGTCTACATGAGTCAAACAGTAACACGCACTAAAAGAAAGCCCCTAGAAGATAAATCAAGCAAGCACTAAATTAGTAGGAAGAGAAGTTACCACAACCAACACTAGAGTACCTTACCGGTGCAAGTGCAACTCGAATACGGAAGCACCCTCCGGGTCTACTCTGCAAAGCGTTGGTCCGAATTCTTCCCTAGGTACTGCGGTATACCCCCGCAGTCACCTGTGTAAGTCCCTAGAAAATATAGGCAACTAGTTTGCCGACACGTGAACAGCTATCAGGCGGGTACAGTCGGCAGTCGGAAGACCACAATGAGCAGGGTATCAAGCCCGAAACCTGTCAAGGGTATTGAGAGCAAGTGTTCTGGAAGACGACTGAGGACCTCGAACGGATTCGAGACCCACGAAGCTCCGTGGCAAATCCTAACGACGGAATCCCTTAACAGATCCTCTATATGTGTTCTCCGCAACGCTCAGTCCAGCTTTGGAGGGGTTATCTCCGCTGCCTTTCTTTACGCGACCTCGTGTTTAGCCCCTGTGTTAGAGGGGGGTCCTAAATAACTTTCCGTAACCGGACTTCTACACTCCCTAATGACAGACTCCAATGTTTGCTTCGGGTGGCCTTGGAGAATTTACTCTCCAACCTATTCCAAGGCCCTATCCTGAGCTAATGTGTCCACCCTATAAACAGAAAAATCTACTTGATTTTATTAAGCGTTGCTTTTAATGGGCTTATTAAATCTCAAGGTGCGGAAGTGAAACTGGTGATGTGTAAAACAGACTCAAAGAAAAATGCACAGAAATGATGAAAACAAACTTTTTTTCAAATGCAAAACCAGCAACTTTCCAATGAAAAGACTTCTTTTCTTTTTCAGATTTACTAAGATTTTATGCAGTAAATGGAGAGAATTTTCACTCAGATCTGAGAGCTACTTATACTAATCAAGCACTGCAAAAACTTATGCAAAAGACTTCTTTCTAAGCTACTGCTGCAACAACTCAATCCTCAATCCAAGAAAAAATGAAGCAAAAGATTGTTTTTTATTTCGTTGTAAAATCACACAACAAGGAAAAATGACGACAAGTCCAAAACCAAGAGAAAAAAGAAAAACTCTAGCTTAAAGCGCAGATCGCAAACAGAATCAGAGCATGAAAATGCAACCAAGCAATCTCAACAACACCAATTCCCACACTTGCCTAAAAACCATAACATGAATGTCTTTTCTATCAAAAAATCAAATATCAAGCACAAGCCAAGGGGGAAATGCCCTAACCTGCTGACTGTGCAGCCCCAGACTCTAAACCTCTGACAGGAGCTCTTCTCACCACAGGAGGGGATGACTGCCCCACCCAAGCTGAAAAGTTCCCTAACAGATCCGCGACTGTCACCAAGACAGTCCGCGTGTACCCGCGTGCTGAACCACTACAGAGAGCGGGTATCCGCGTGCTAAGCTTAAGCAGGCCGCGGGTATGTTTAAAAACTAAGAAAAAATCACACACAGACAGTCCAGTCCTGAAAAAGGCTTCTGGTACAGACAACCAGAGTCTCTGACAGGCTGAGGTGCTATCACTCTAACAGAAAAAACAAAAGAAAATCTACAAACAAGAAAACAAATGCAAAGAATGGCCGACACTATCACCAACAAGATAAACTTGCACAGAAAAGGGGGGCTTTGAGTCCTATAACTCTGATGAACCAGAGAGTCATTGAATGTGGACTAAGGACAAGCTGCTGGCCTACCCCTCAGGCAAGAACTATCTCATTAATATTAAATCCTATTACTGACACTTGCAAAACAGACTGAAGAACAAGACAATAAACTAACAGAACCCAGACAGGATCCAGAAAGCCCCCTGAGAAGATAAAATTCTGACAGGGAAGAGGAGACTGCCTCTCTAGCTTCCTAAAAACTACACGCTACTGAAACCACTATAGCCCGCGGATACCCACGTGCTATAGACAGTTAGGGCACGGGTTACCCACGTGCAGGCCTTCTGCAGGCCGCAGGTACCTCTGTGTGTCCCTAAAAGAAAATGTCGAGCATCAGTCAAAGAGAACTGGTATTGATAACCAGGCTCTCTACTAGCTTTCGACTAACAGAAAACAAAAAATAAGCAAAGAAACTAAAAATTAATTCTTTGAACTACCAAAAGATCTTTCACCAAACCAGGAGACCCTAAGAGAAAAAGAAAATCCCGAGTGGAGTTGCCAATTCTGTTGTGGGGTATTCTACCCTACGGACTAATAAGCTAGGGCTCTAAGCTTATACGTAGATCATGACCCTCAAGACTTAAATTTTAACCTTCTACCCGAACCTGAAACCCCTTTCTTCACATGCATACAAGAGAAGAATAAACCAACCTTTTTCCGGACGGCTGAAGTAGATCCTCCGTTGAGCTTCTTATCCCCTTGATGTTGCTGCTCCTTCCAAAATCTTCCCTGCAATCAAGACAAGACTATGCATGCATGCTACTGATCTATTATAGGGTTAGAGATAAAACATAAATCAAATTACATAGATGAGACTCATGTATGCAGGACGGGAAAAGTATATTTTCATTAACTTCAATATGAACCAACTTACAATGATTTCTGAGGCCGGTCATCGTTCCATGATCCTGATCCTGGGCTCTTCTTCTTCTTTTTTGTCCTCCAACTGCTGCTGCATGAATTTCTCCTAAAGCTTGAGGCAAGGCTAAAGGGTTGGGAAAAAACTGGCTTGGCAATTTGGCAGAGTTTCTTTGCTATGATTTTTCCTCCTTTGAATAGTACCCCTACTCCTTCTTTTATAGGCTAGAAGGAGCTAGGGTTTTTGGCGAACTCTCGGCCATGCATGGCTCGGAGTTCCAGTTAACTGACAAAAAGCCTCATGTCCCGGCGGAAACTTTCCTGATTTTTTGCTTTGTTAGGTACCTGCGGGCTGTTTTGGGTTAGCCTGCGGATGCCCGCGTGCAGTATAAGGACAGCAAGCGGATGCCCGTGCCCAGTGAGAAGTTAGGGCGCGGGTTGCTTGTTTTAAGTGGTTTTTTGAGGAATTACTCAGCATGGTTTTGGCTAGGAAGAGGCATGAGTAGGCCTGATGCCAGGTAAGCAGGGATAGTGCAATTTAGGGTTATAACAATCTTGAATAGTGTTCTTCATACCCCATTCCAATTACTCTATCTGATTATTGGTTTCTAAAAGCACTGGCTCATTTGAATGCATGATAAGTTGTTCTTCTCATTAAGCCCTTGAGTTATCCCATTGATCCACATACTTTGATTATCAATTTCTTAAGTTACCAAGAATTCTTAGCCTACAACCCTAAGGAGTTTCTTGGAGGTCTAACACATTCTTCATTGCTATATTGATTCTTCTTTCTTATCCATGTTCTCTTATGAGGTTCTTGATTGTTGCTATTCTATTGTGGTTCTCTAGGAGGAACTGTCATTCTGCAATCTTTGGCCATGTGTCCAAAGTTTTTACACTTGTAGCATTCCACTTCAATTCTCAATGATTCAAACATATTGTAACTTCTTCTTTTTGTTTCACTATGCCTTCTTGGATAACCCTTTTGTGTATGACTTTCAAGGTTGTTTATGTTCCTATTGTTACCTCTACAATTAATAGATTTATGTCCAAAATTATTACATGCATAACATAGACCAAAAAATATAGTTTGATACATGGGATTTGAAGATCTTCTGAAAGGATTTTCTCTTTTGAATCCTTCTTCTTCCTGAGGCCTATCTGTTAGTTGTTGATTCTGAAATTTGAATCTTCTCAATGGAGGAGTGTCCCTGTAATCTTCCTTGTAGATATTCCCATCCCCTTTGATTGTTTCTGCATAGCTTTTTGGATATGTTTCTTGTTATGCTGTTTTGGAGCTTGATCCATTTTTTCTCTCATTGTATCCAACTCTAGACTTATCATGGTGAAGTTTTTGAATGCTGATAATGTCATCCAAAACTTTTGAGTTGTTCTACATATTTTTCTTTTGAAGATCCTTTCTTAATGTGACAATCTTTGCTTCCATTTTTTCAATGATCCTATCTCTTTGTTCTAGTTTTTCTTTGAGTGCTTCTTCAATTCTTTTATCTTCTTCTATTTGAATCTTCAAATTTGTGATCATGTGTTCTAGTTCCTGAGTGTCTTCTGTCTTATCTAGTTCCTCTTGTAGCTTCTTGTTTTTCCTCTTTTCTCTTCTTATAACTTCTATGGCACACAACATTTTTTCTCGGTAGTCAACTTCTACCTCTTCATATTCTTCTTCGGTGTCTTCTTTTTCAGAGTCTTCTACTGCCATGAATAGAACTCTTTCTATCTCACTGTCACTGACTTCATCTCCATCTGATGATGAGATGTCTTCTTTGGTGCATAATATTTTCTTGAAAAATTTCTTTGTGGTTCCTTTGTATTTATATGTTTGTTTTCTATTTGAGTAATCTTCATCATTCCTCTTATTTTTCTTATGAGTACATTTGTTAGCAAAATGACCAATACCATCACAATTAAAACAAATCAAAGGAAACTTACCTCTATATCTGTCATTGGATCCCTTGTTCAATCTTCTGACGCAGTTGGCCACTTCTTCATCATCTTCCGAGATGTCACTGTTGTTTCTATGTTATTTTTCCTTTTTATTTCTCTTTTGATTTGACCTTTTTAATGCTTTGAAAGATGCATATTTTATATCTGGATTTTCTTGTTCAGTTCTCATTTCATATGCTATGAAGATTCGATGTAGTTTGGCCTTGCTTATTGAGTCTAGATCTTCTATTTCTTCTATTGTTGATATCTTAGGGTCAAATCTCATTAGAAGAGATCTTAGTACCTTTTGAACAATTACGGATTCTTTGATTTCTTCTCCCAATCCTATGATTTCATTTATTGTTTCATCGACTCATAAGAAATAAGATGCAATATTCTCATCTTCCTTCATCTTTAGTTGTTCAAACTGACCTCTGTAAGTTTGAAGCTTTGTTTCTTTGACTTTTGAATCTCCTTCATAAACATTTTTAAGTTTGTCCCAAATATTTTTAGTGGATTTACAATGTATAACTTTGGTGAATATCGATTCACAAAGACCATTAAGAACTGAATTTGTGGCTTTGGAATTATTTTGACCGAGTTTTATTGCTCTTTCATTTGTCGGCGGAATTGTTGGTTATTTGTACCCATCTACAACTGATTGCCAAATTTCAAATCCATGTGCCTGTATATATGTTTTCATCTTTCTGCTCCAAAATGCATACTTTTGTCCATCAAACTGTGGTATTCCATTTTTATACATGTTGTTTCTATCCATGATCTACCTTTCAGTGCTCAAACTGATTTCTGAAGAAACCTGCTCTTATACCAATTGTTGGATTACTGAAAGGGGGGGTGAATCAGTAATAGAGAAATTTAATCCTTTTTCACCACAAAATGCAAGTGTTATATCAATGTAGAATTATCATCCAATAATTGCAAAGTAAATAAACAATGAACAAATGAGAAATCATACACATACACAGTACACTATTGTTTTTACCTAGAAACCCAAAGTGGGAGAAAACCACGGAATGCTTTTTCTTATATGTCTTGAAGAATTACATTCATTGGAAGCACCAACTTCCTTTGTTTTCCAGTTGCCACTGGAGGGAGGCTCCAATCCCCTGGTTTCTTGGGCTACAACCTGAGGGAATCTCCAACTCCCCAATTCTCTATCTACAACCAAAAGGAGGCCACAACCCCCTATGTTCTTTGGCTACAACCAGAAGGTGGCTACAACCACATGTCCTTGCCTCGTCCAACCGCCCTGACGTAGAAGTAGAATGATGGACCATTGTCACACTATCATTGTGGGATATACCACTATAACAACATGTACCAATCAACCTATAATCAACTTGTACCATAAACAAGTGCATCAACCATGCATCAACTTGTACCAAACAACCTGTAATCATCATGTACCATAAACACGTGCTTCAACCATGCACCAACCTGTACCTCAATCTATACCAGAAACAAGTGCATCAACCATGCACCAAATATGTACCAATCATGCATCAAATAAACATAAACTATGACTCATCAATATGTACCAACATCATCAACTATACACCTCATGTATGTGCCAACTCATCAACTACTTGTCTCAACTTCTAACCACTTGTCAACTTAGTAATTTCTCCATTAACTTTATCATTTAAATAATTTATTTTGTATTCACTTTGAATTATAGTACACTCATCACTTCACTTTATTATTTACCTTCTAAAATATCTTAAACCACTTTGACTACTTTGACCTTTTGGGGCTTCTAGATGACTCATGAGGGTTTTCCAACTTCACATGGCCGTAACTCTCTAAACGTGAGGAGTTATGTGACGTTACGCATACCAATGGAAATGGCATGACATGTACTATCCATCTAGAATATTATTACCTGCAAATATATCAAAACACATACCATTATCCATCAAACAAACTTGGGTCCATTACCCAAACCTTTCTCGAACTTCACATGGCCATAACTCTCTAACCGTGAGGAGTTATGTGACGTTCCACATACCACCGGAAATTGAATGACATGTACTATCCATATGGAATAGTATTGCCTGAAAATATATCAAAACTCATACCATTATCCATCAAACAAACTTGGGTCCATTACCTAAACCATTGTGCTACCGACATTCGCTACCAGACTTTCTTCAAGGGTTGACATCAATGACAACCAACCCAATTAATAAAAAAATAATGTGGATCCCTCTATTTCCTTTTTATCACATAAAGTCTCCCACCAATCTTTGACATGGGGGACGGCCCTGAGGAGCAAAAATGTAGTCTTTTCTCTATCAAAAAAGTTGTGGACAGAAAAATACCCTTCTAGAAGGTTTAACCATTTATCTACGACATCCGCGTCTATTTTAACTTCAAATATAGGAATATAAAAATTGATATGTACCTTGAAGGGGGTGGCGCCTCCTCTTGAGGTGGATGCATCACTTATCTATAGTCGTCAAAGGATTTGTGCAAAGTTGTCCATCATCTCGTTCTTCTGTCGCTCAAGGGATTCCTCAAGAAATTTTTTGAAAGGATCTCCTATCCCATAATATTTATTTTTTCCTACCATGGATGGTTTCTTAGGCATGCGAGATAATTTTTCCTCAAGAGAAACAAGCTCGATACCCAACTCTCTATACATTGACCATGTTGGGACATGCATTAAAAAAATGACAAGGAGCATACCGCTCAGATGCCACTAATCTAGATTTATGAGAAGAATGAAATGAAACACATATTTATAATATTAACACAGAGACATAGTGAACAATAACAAAGATACATTAAACCTTGACATCTATTAAATAAGAAATATGTTGAAAACTGTAAAATGTAGACTGAAAACAATCTTTCTATAATGGTGGAAGCTTATCTCTAAGAAGAGATGTGACGACTATCCTCATTCACAAGAAGATGAGTAAAATGAGGATATAAAGGCCTTTTTACAATAAACATGAATTCCAAAACCCTAGACATCCAAAAACCTAACCCTAGGAGATGAAGGGACAAAAGTCATGTGGGCCCTGTTGGGGTAAGTTAGTACATCAACTTCCTGGGGTCGTAACTTTTTCATACGATCTTTGTTTAGGGTGCACAATAGCTCGTTGGAAAGGTATTGACGAGGCTCTTCATTTAGGGGGCTCAATCAGAGCGTTTGAATATATTTGATGTGATTGATCATGAAAAAACGTCGTTTAGGCCCTCAAAATGGCCTTGGAAGTTCTGGAACCGAAAAACTACTAAAAATAGTAAGTTTCCAACAAACTGTTTTGAGCCAGTTGGACAAGGTGGGTGGACACTGAGATCCTCTTGGATCACTTGTGGTAGTAGAATATTTTCATCTTGAACAGTTAGATGTAAAAACAACTTTTCTCCATGGGGATTTGGAGGAAGAGATTTATATGCAACAACCA
The DNA here is from genome assembly GCA_032191745.1 of Picea mariana. Taxonomy (NCBI): domain Eukaryota; kingdom Viridiplantae; phylum Streptophyta; class Pinopsida; order Pinales; family Pinaceae; genus Picea; species Picea mariana. The sequence goes on along the minus strand of JASDQU010103992.1, from coordinate 125,492 downwards.
CAGGGGTATGAGATCAAAGGAAAGGAGAATTTGGTATGCAGGTTGAAGAAAATATTCTATGTCCTAAAGAAATCTCCAAGGAAGTGGTATTTGAAGTTTTACAGGTTTATGACAAAATAAGGTTATAGTATATGTCATTCTAATCACTTTGTTTATTTTAAAAGGCTAGAAAATGGAAGTTATATTATCTTTCTATTGTATGTAGATGGCATACTTGTTGCAGGGTCTAAAATGCAGGATATAAATGTACTCAAGAAGAAATTTTTTAATTCATTTGTGATGAAGGATATAAAAGAGACAGGGAAAATCGCAAATTGACATTGTCTCGGGGTGAGTACACAAAGAAGGTGTTGGAGAGGTTTAGGATGAAAAATGAAAAACCAGTTAGTACACCTTTGGCCAACCATTTCAAATTAACTAAGGAAATGTGTCCCATGACACATGAGGATATAGAATACAAGTCTAGGTTCCCTTATTCATCAGCAGTTGACAACTTGAAGTATGTGATGGTTTGCACAATAACAGATGCACATGCAGTGGGAGTTCTGAGCAGGTATATGAACAATCCAGGTAAAGAACATTGGGAGGAAGTGTTGGGTCTCCTTTCTGATGCCTCCAATTAACTTATCATGTCCTCTATCTTGACCAACTTTACCTCAGACATATGCACTATTTTCCTATTTTCTTCAAAGACATGTCTTTTAGCCATTCTTGTGTATACATGAGGTAACCTATGTTTAAATAATGATTTATGATATTTCTTAATAATTGGAATTGAATTATTGATGTTAAATGCTCTCTAATTACCTTGATTAATCCAATAAAACCTTATGACACAAATCCTACTCATCTGGTACCCGTTTCAACGTTCCTCTAGTATTCATATTGTTCGGTACCAATGTTGTGCTCGTCTGGTACCTATTTCAGTGCTCGTCCGGTACCTATTTATGTGCTAGTCTAGTACCAATGTATTTGATTGTGTGTGTTCGGTACCAATATTCTTGTTCCAGCTGTGCGCGTCTGGTAGTAGTTCCGCATCTACAGGCTTGGGTGTTTGAACAAATTTTATTTCGATGGGTCCAAGGAATTTGTTGGCTAGAGAATCCTTTGTTTGTTGAAGACCACGATACACTTCATCCTCATGCACTTTTTTTCATAAGGATGAATTCATTTCCATGAAAAACATTATATCAACCAATTGTGATATTTACACAATCATTTTATGTTATCTCTAGGTCTTGGTTGTAGCAGTTGTTTCTCTTTAAAATAGGGGGGCTTGTATATGATAGATAGACAAAGACGTAAATCAGCATTGTTATGTTGTAGACTTGATTCCTGAGAAAATTGTTGATTGTAAACCTGCTGCTGAAGTAATGATATGAATTACAATTTATGGAATTTATGTGTGTGATCAAATCCTTCATTTTGTAAGTTTCTTTTAAAGCTGCTTTGTTGGTATGGAAAGGGCCCACCAACCCAACCAAGGTAAGATTCCTTGTATTTATCTATGTGAATATAATTATGGTTTGTGTGAATAAAACCATTATGTGTTTTGATCGTAGTATGTAATTTTATTTATGTTGTGTTTTAGTAAAACAACTAACACAATGCAATATAGATTTGTGGCAATTCTGAGTGAATGAGAATTTCTAAGTGCGATATAGATCTGAATGCAATATAGATTTTTGAGTAAATATTTGTTATTCTTGTGTGTGTGTGTGTCGACAATCATTTGTTAGATTGAATGCTTTAATGTTTGTTTCTATTTTGTAAATACAGGAACAATTAAGATCTCCATATCTCACCCTAAATGAACCTATAATGGAGTATCTCACTACACCTAGAGTTTCTTCCAGAATTGATTAGGTTATATTTTGCAAATACATGAACAGTTAAGATCTCCATCTCTCACCCAACACGAACCTACAATGGAGCATCTCACTACACCTAATATTTATTCTAGGATTGATTAGGATATGAATGATCTTCCTTTTAAGAATGTGCAGAGAGTTTATTATAAATTGATGTTAAATTAGTTGCTATAGGAAACAGAGTCAAAGTTCATCTTTTCCTTTCATCAGCATGTAAATGAACAGATTCATTACCTAAGCAAGAGATTTTAAATTGCATGCTTGTTGATATTCTGTTTATGAGTTTTTCTTTCTAGTTTTTAAACTGTGTGAAGAATATTGTTTGAAGATTGTGAAACAAAGTATTGGTTTTGGAGTGTTTCTTATGTACTCTATACTCATCAGACATAGAAAAATATCTGTTATCAGTGCATATAGTGGATCAACCCTATTGATTACGAAACCAGATTGACATATTAATGATTGCAATATATTAACCATATAATTGCACCAACATTTTGGCATCGTTTTCGGGGAGTTGTAAATGGTAATAGGTAGTATTTGAATTGGATTGATTTTATGATTTTGGATTGGTTTTAAGGACTACCTAAGGGTGGAGAGAAGATGGTAAGACATGAGGGAAGATCCCACGAATCCACTTTGGTGGGGTTGCTCCAAAGTCAGGTTGTCCTCTTACCTTCAGTAGTTAAATTTTGTGTTGTGTTAGTATTAGATATTATTCCTTTTTATGCATAGATGTAGGGATAGTAAAGGTATATTTATTACATCCAAATTTACATAAAATTCAAGAAAACACCCCAAAGTTACAAAAAATTCAAGAAAACACCCCCACGCTAATTCAACTAATTTATGTGCAGGAGAAATTATCAAAGGAGAGAGTTCAAAGGAAGAAATTGAAACCATAGCCAAAGGCCCTGAATCTAGAGCTACTATGCAAATTGATAACATATCACAGAAAGTAGTAAGGGAAGCACTGGTGACCCAACCAGAAGCAGGAGATGAAAAAGACACAGAGGTAGTGGTAGAAGAGGTTGAATCTGCCATTGGAGAAATACACAAAGTATTGGTACAGTTGGATATCCCAACCAATCTAGTGGTTGAACCATCACTTAGTGGGGAAACATCACCTGCAGCCTATAACATGTTGTTCGTAAATATAGTAGATGAGGAAGGGAATGAAAATAATGAAACTAATACATCTGGATTCCCAATATTAGACATTACCAGAGATCTCGCTATGAAGAATATCCCACTTTCATCACTACCTCACTTCTATGGTATGTCAAAAGAAGATCCTGATTCATTTTTGTTTGAATTTGATTTACTATGTAGACGTTACAAGTATACTGATAGTGCACAAAAACTAAAACTCTTTCCAGCTACAATTAAAGACTTGGCATTAAGATCGTTTATGAGTCTAGGAGAACATACTATCTTGTCTTGGGATGGTATGAAAAAAAAAATCCTCCATAAATATCAGGATTATTGCATACCTAGAGATGCTAGGAATGATATATTTAAAATACAATAGTCTGAGAAGGAGAGTTTGGAAGATTACCTAGAAAGGTTCCTATACAATTATCAAAAGACAAAACAATTCTCCTTAGACACAGCCATAGTTAGGACCATTTTTATAAAGGGTATAAGGGATGACTATAATGAGGTACTAAACCTTATGAGCTATGGGGATGTATACCAGAAGCCATCCGCGGGCATTGTAGAATATTGTAAAAGGTACTCCTGCAGCCAAGACAAAATAAGGAAACATTTAATGGATCCTATAAATAGAACTACTAAACCTACTCCAGGAGGTGTTACAAGAATAAAATTAGGGAATATTATAGAAAAATTCCAAACATACATCCTCAACACAATCAACATCCAGTTAGATACCATGAAAATCAAAAGGAAACAAGAAGAAGAAAATGCTACTTTATCAATTTTCTTTCCTCGGTGTAGGAAAAGGCATCCCAAAAAAGAATGTTCTATTAATGTCATTGAAATTTGTGGGATCTTTACAAAGGACCACCCTACCAAATAATTCCCTTTCTTACTTGGACTACAAGTCCTTTTTAAGGGAGGAGAGGAACCTCAAGAAACATCATATCCCCCTAAGAGAGTATGGAGGCAGCAAAATCCTAATATGTTTTTTGACCCTACCACACAATACTCACAACAACAATGGATTCCTCCAATTCCTTACTCTCAATGGACACATTAACAACCAAGTACAACCTTGGCAATAAGGATGGAGGGGGCCTACATATGGGAATGTCCCTTTTCAGCCACCAACTTTTCCTTCTTACCCACAATATCCTTCAAATATCTCTCAGTTGTTACCTAGATTTGATCCACCTGCTCTACCTCCACCTTCCCAGCTACAACAACAACTTAAATTTCCTTTGAACCCAAACCAACAGTGATAAATGCAAGTTTCACCTAATCCAAACACATCCCTAATCCGAACAATAGAACTACACTACCTGTACAGAATCTTGAAGTACAAACTTTCCCAACTTATGTGATAACTCATACTTCACTGAATGAAATTCAATTAAGATATGGGAAGGTCTTGAATAAACCAAATTCTACAGTGGTTATCCAAGAATAAGAACAAATAGATAACCAACCAGATGAAGAAGAAGACACCCATGTACAAGAAGAAATTCCTCCCCACATTCCTCACCCATCAAAAATACCTCAAAAAACTAATCCTCCACCTTATCCAGAAAGGTTACTTGTGAAGAAACATGAGGTGCCTCTAGGACATCATTTAGAAGTTGAACTAAGGAATATATGTGTAAATATTCCCCTACTTCAAGCCATCCAAGACATTCCTATTTATTCCAAGATTGTAAGGGATATTTTCATTAAAAATCCTGGGAGGAAGAGGAAGGATCCTCTTGTTATACAAGTGGTTGGACAGCTACCGGAATTTATATCATAAATTCCATCTAAATATAATGATCTAGGAAATCCAATGGTGATTATAGAAATTAATGGTATTTCTTTTTCAAATACACTTATTGATCTAGGAGCAGCAATAAATTTTATGACCATTGACACCATGTGAATGCTGCAACTAAATCACTTAAGGCCAATACATACCCTGTTGGAATTAGCAGAAAAATTAGTCATCATCCCAATAGGAATTATAGATGATGTAACAGACACCTTAGCCTCCTGGGAGTATCCAGTGGACATATTGGTAATTCCTTCAAAATCCTCCAAACCTAGACATCTAGTTGTGCTTGGTCGACCTTGGTTGGCCACTGTTGATACGTTTATTAGTTTTTGATCTGGGGATATGAAAATTTCCAATGGGACCCATAGTCAGAAACTTATTCTCTTTCCTCTTGCCCAACTAGCCACTGAAGTTCCCATATGGTTGGAGAATCCCTATGGGAGGGAGGACTGTGCTCAGATCTTGTTAACACTTGAGCAAGTAAAGGGAGTTCAAGATCAAACTGAAGAATATATTTTAAGCCTATTTTTAGCTAAGACAAAATGCATTGAATATCCTCAATCTTTTCCAGAATATACACATATCTTCAACTCTGAATTTCAGGAGATTTGGCATCCCTCCACTTATACATTGTTCACTATATCAGCAATAAATGAATGGGAAGAGTCTGATGTCAAGACTGTTGAAATCAATCCTAGAAAATCTCTATATATCAATTCCATCTTGGAATCAGATCAACAACACAAATTGATCCAAATGATTCAAGGACAGTATGGTGCTTTTGCATGGGATTACTCTGACATGAAAGGAATTCACCCAGATACTTGTATACACCATATTTACACCAATGATCAAATTAGACTAGATAGGCATCCTTAGTGAAGAATGAATCCAGCCTTAAAAGATATAGTAAAAGAAGAACTACAAAAACTCCTACATGTTAATTTTATTTACCCTATTTTGGATAGAAAGTGGGTATCCCCATTAGTTATTGTCCCTAAGAAGAATGGAAAATGGAGGATTGAGTTGAATAAGGCTACCTATAGAGATTATTTTCCTTTTCCTCTCTTAGACTAGGTCTTGGACACCTTGTTTGGGAAGAGGTACTTTTCTTTCTTAGATGGGTTTAGTGGTTACAACCGTATCCAAATTGCACCTGAAGATTAGGATAAAACCACATTTACTTTCACATGGGGTACTTATGCTTATAGGGTTCTTCCCTTTGGATTGTGTAATGCCCCTACCACCTTTTAGAGGGTTTTCCTAGCCATTTTTTCTAATTTAACCCATGACTATGTAGAAGTCTATATGGATGACTTCACAGTATATGGGGATGATTTCTAGCAAGCATTGGACAACTTAGAGAAATTATTGATCAGGTGTAGAGAGACTAACCTTTCCCTCAGTCATGAAAAATCCAGAATGATACTCATTGAAGGGATTGTCTTGGGCCATCATATTTCCGGTATCGGAATAAGGGTAGACCCTGCCAAAATTGAGATTATTTCTCAAATCGAAATCCCTAGCTCACATAAAGAAGTTAGAAGCTTCTTAGGGCATCTTGGATATTATAGGAGGTTCATTCAAATTGTTTTCAAAATTAGTTTCCCCTCTGTTCAAATTGTTAGCAAAAGAGGTTGAATTTCATTGGGATGAACAATCTAAGATTTCTTTTGAAATTTTAAAGAAAAATATTTCAAGTGCCCCTTTTTTAATAGGGCCAAATTGGTCTCTTTCTTTTCATATCTTTATTGATGCCTCAGATACAGCTTTGTGGGTTCTTCTAGGACAAAGAGAAAGCCAACTTCCTTATGCTATCTACTTTGTTAGCAAAACTCTCTCCCCTACCGAAGTAAATTATACTATCACTGAAAAATAATTCTTATCAGTAGTCCATGCCATTAATAAATTCAGACACTACATAATAGGGTATGAGGTTTTTGTACACACAAACCACTCATCCATTAGGTTTTTAAAGAAAAAACCTGTGAAAAATGCTAGAGTTACTAGATGGATGTTATTATTGAAATAATTCAACATTACTATCATCGATAGACCTGGAAGAGATAATCGTGTTGTTGATTTTTTATCTAGACGTATTCATATAGGTGATAATGCACCAGTGGATGACAAATTTCCAGATGAAAATATGTTTTTTATTTCTACTTCACTACCTGAATCAGAAGTAACTTGATATGCATATGTGGTAAACTATCTTGTAATGGGAAAGTTACCTCAGAATATGTCCCTCCGCAAAAAACAAAGAATTATTCAGCTGAGTGCAAATTATATGTGGCATGATGATTTTTTATACCGTACAGGGCCTAATTTGGTGATCAGAAGGTGTGTACGGGAGTATGATATGCATGACATCCTTAAAGCCTGCCATGATGGTCCATGTGGAGGTCATTTTGATGATAAGAGAAAAGCATACAAAATACTACAGTCATGCTACTATTGGCCAACCATTTTTAAAGATGAAAAGAAGTATGTGTCCAGTTGTGACGATTGTCAGAGGATGGGGAAACTACCTGTAGTTGATGAGATGCCTCTCCAAGCTCAGGTAGTAATTGAACCTTTTGAAAAATAGGATTTGGACTTTGTAGGACCTATTAACCCTATGTCTCAAATAAAAATGTACATACTGGTCTGTATGGATTATGTGACCAAATGGGTATAGGCTAAAGCTTTTTATTATGCAAATGAACAATATGTTGTTGATTTTCTATTTGAAGAAATATTTACTCATTTTGTTGTTCCTCGAGAAAAAGTGACAGACCCAGGAACCCAATTTACCTCCAATTTGGTCAAAGCCATTACTGAACAATATCATATTAAACATAGAAAATCTTCACCTTATTACCCCCAAGCAAACGGAAAAGTGGAATCAACTAACAAGGTGACAGAGGCTATTCTCACCAAGATAGTTCAGTTACACCATAAAGACTGGGTTGATCGGTTTCTTGAGGCCTTATGAGCCTACAGAAAAACTTGGAGAAACACAACATGTCATACATGTTATGAATTGGTGTATGGGAAGCAAGTGTTGCTTCCCATAGAATTTCAAGTAAAAACCTTCAGTACTGCTATGCAATTGTAGATGGACTTAGATGAATCTAAAAAACAGAGGATATTGCAGTTGAATGAGCTTGATGAAATCAGACAGGATGCTCTTCAGAGGACTACACTCATTCAGGAACAAAGGACTAAATGGCATGATAAGTACATCAAGAAGAAGTATTTCTAGCCAGGTGATTGGGCCCTGCTATATGAAAGTAGGTTCAATAATTTCAAGGGTAAATTGTCCACTCGATGGTTGGAAACCTATGAAGTAGACACAGTTTATGAAAATGGTTCGGTGAAGATAAAAACCATTGATGAATATCAGACTTCCTTTGTCGTAAATGGGAATTGATTGAAATTTTATCATAATCCTTTGTCTAAAGAGGATTTTATCAAACATGTTCTTCAAATTATGAAATGCAATTGGTAAGCAAGAGTAGCTCTCCTCATGTTGATCCACCACTATAAGTTTTTTTGTGTGATTTAATTTAACTTTGTACATATATGTATTTAGGTGTGTTCTTAGATAGTAATTTTGGTGTTACTAAAAAGAGAAAAGGCTAATTGTGTTCTCATGTAGATAAGCAGTAAGGAGGAAATCTTCCAAGTATAAGTTTATTCATTTATCCATCCCTGGTAGATTACTTATGGAAAAGGATCCTAATGGAGTTTTATTTAAGTTTTTCAGAATCCTAAAAATTGGAAACACCGATCATCACATTATCAATGGATGTGATTTCTCAGCATAATTTATGAATTTTCCTTACCTCGCCATCATTGCAATGATTTGACCATTGTATTCTCGTTTCAATTCATAAACGCTCTTCTAGATGGCTTCACCACCTAGATGAGCGTTATTTACCCATTCCACACTATAAGACCTCCACTCTATTCATTCCTACTATCAATTCACCCCTTTACTTTGTCTCTGTCACACTTTTTTGCTACTCTGTTACGGTACCAAACCCTCGCCCAAATCTTACTTCCTACACTTATTTTGAGACATGTTTTTAAGTTGGCATGGGATTTGATAGGCATGAACCTATGTTCCAGCGTTACAAAGATATGGATGAATATCAAGCATGCAGAGAGAAATTTGAGAGGTCTGATTGAGTTCCTTTTCTAGAAAAATTCAAAGGACATCATGAGGGAATGTCCCATGCCTTTTCCTAGAGTTATGATGGAGAGAGTGTCTAGTTGGGAGAACTAAATTTAATGACCATCAAAGCCACCATAGAAGAAGCGACAGAGTTACCTTCTACCGGAGATAAATATTTCAAAGGTATCATAATTGATAAGAGGCTCTGTCAAAAGTTTTTAAAACTCGAACATCTGGACCCATATTGGAAAAAAGGCATCTCTCGAAGATGGATCAAGGAGGAATATTGGATGATGCTTTTCATCTTGCATAGGTTTTTAACTTGTGAAGGGAGGTAAGATGTAACTTTCCTTTATCATTTAAGGTTATTGTTTCATTTTAAGGGTGGACCACAAATAGATTTTCCCCATTTTCTTTGTATGAGTTTGAATAAAATGGTGAGAGGGGTTAAGTCTACCTATAAGAATCCTAAAACCAATATCTATCACCATGGGTTGATGAAACTGCTTGTTTTTCATGAGTTGAGAAAATGAGGCAGCAGTTGGAAGAAACTCCTTACAGAAAACTTTGCTTAAGAGGTTTCTAAATTTGTGGAAGAAAATGTGACAGGAGAATATAGCAAGGAGTCAGGCAGAAAGAAAGGAGGCAGTGAAAACAAATGAAAGAAGCTAAGTAATGAAGTGGACATTGTTGGCCCTAGTTCACCGAAGTCTGTTAAAAAATTGGACAAAGGAAAAATAGTAGTGTTAGAAGAACCGCCTACACCTAGGATGAAACGATCATCCAAAACCAAGAAACCTTTCTCATACCTGTCCACTAAAAGAAAAATGGAAATTAGTGAGAAACGGAGTAAGAAACAAAGGTCTGGTAGTGATGCAAGATGAATTGCAGATAGTGTTCCATAAATAATTGTTGAATTACCTCAAGAGAAGGTTGGAGAACTCGAGAAGACCCCTGAATTGAGATTTAAATGTAAGAAGAAACTTAGAATCAATAAAGAGAGTGTTATGGCACATTCCTCTAGCAGAAAAACAAGAAGTGCACAAGAAGAACAAATTCCAGTGCCTACATCTAAGTCCTCTAGAAGAAAAACAAGGAAGGCACGGGAAAAGAAAATTCCAGTTCCCATATATGAGCCTAAAAATAAGAAATGAAGATTGTTTGAGGAGGAAATTTCCATTCCTGTTAGAAAACCCGATGAAGCATCAGGTTCAGTGCATAGAACCACTCGGAGCATGGCTAAATATGTGACAATTCCTCATGTACCTTCTTTTCCGTAGGATCCAGTTGAAATTATGACTTCATCAGAGAAAGAAGATATGCATGTAGTAACTATTAGTGAAACTGAGGAATTAGTTACAGAAACTCTGAAGGATTTAACGAAGGAAGTTGAAGTCATGGAGGAGGTAAATGAGCAAGAAACACTTGAACCTATCAGTTCTTTGACCAAACATCAGATGGTACTGAAAGTTGAAAGGCTTACAAAACATAATGAAGAATTGAATCCAGAAGTGGAGGAGTATAAAGTTTTGGACAGATACATCAAGAAAGAAAATGCACAGTTGAAGGAGGATAACCAAAGGTTACATGATGAGTATGATGAGGTCTCTTCAAATATCAATAAGGTTCTACACCTGATACAATACACAAGAGTTATTAAGAGGGAACTTAAGGATGAGGCTTCAAGTTTTGATATCTTAAAACCAGGAAATTTATGTTCAGGCAGGGTGGAAGACAACACCAGTTTTGCAATTTTGAGGACCAGTTTAGCAATTTTTGCACGAGGACATGCAATGAATTGGGAATGGGGGAATGTTTTGTCTCTTTTTTTATGCCTCCAATTACATTATCTCATCCTCTATATTGACCAACTTTACCTCAAACATATGCAACATTTTCTTATTTTCTCCGAAGACATGTCTTTTAGCCATTCTTGTGTATACATGAGGTAACCTATGATTAAATCATGATTTATGAGATTTATTAATAATTGGAATTGCATGATTTATGTTAAATTCTCTCTAATTACATTAATTGATCTAATAAGACCTTATGTCATAGCTCCTACTCATCCAGTACCCATTTCAGAATTCATATGTTATTCAGTTCGTTTGGTACCAATGTCATGCTCGTCCGGTACCTATTTCTATACTCATCCAATACCTATTTTTGTACTCGTCTAGTACCTTTTTTTGTTCTAGTATGGTACCAATGTATTTGATCGTGCACATCTAGTACCAATATTCGTGTTCCAGCTGTGCGCTTCTGGTACTAGTTCTGCATCTATAGGCTTGGGTGTTTGAACGAATTTACTTTCGATGGGTCCAAGGAATTTTTTGGCTAGATCATCCTTTGTTTGTTGAATACCATGATACACTTCATCCTCATGCACTTTGAATCTTTTGAGATTTAAAATATCTCATTGAAGACCATGATACACTTCATCCTCATGCACTTTGACTCTATTGTAATTACATGCTTATTGAGATTTTTTTTTATGAGTTTTGTTTTCTGGTTTTTAAACTATGTGAAGAATATTTTTTGAATATTGTGAAACAAAGTATTGGTTTTGGAGTGTTTCTTATGTAGGATATACTCATCAGACATAGTAACTTATCTTTTATCGGCACATATAGTGCATCAACTCTATTGATTACGAAACCGGATTGGCATATTAATGATTACAATATATTAACCATATAATTGCACCAACATGAATTAAAGTGGATTCTTAGGTATTTGAGAGGTATTTCTACTCATGCATTATGTTTTGGATGTTCATAAATTGTTCTACAGGGATATGTTGATTCAGATATGGTAGGTGATAAATATATTAGGAGGAGCACCATAGGGTATGTTTTTATTATAGGTGGAACAACAGTAAGTTGGATTTCGAAACAACAAATGGTTGTTGCACTTTCAACAAAGGAAGCAGAGTATGTTGTTGCTACAGAGGCTAGTAAAGAGATGATTTGGTTACATAGGTTTATGGAGGAAATGGGAAAGAAGCAGGATAATAGCAGGTTGTATTGTGACAGCGACAGTGCCATTCATCTTGCAAACAACTCAGCCTTCCTTTCAAAGACTAAGCATATACATCTCAAGTACCATTTCATATTATTTTTCTTGGAAGATGGACATTTGAAGTTGGAAAAGATAACATACTATCCAAAATCCTGCAAACATGTTAACAAAGGGATTAACCAAGGAGAAACTAAGTTCCTTCTCAGTTTCAGTTGGCCTTCAAGCATGAAGGTGAAGATGATGAATTTTCCAATTTCAAGGTGGATCATAGTCCAACAAGTACAACAATAGTGGAGTTGTTGTGATCAGTCTCCAAGTGGGAGATTGTTGGTTGTGGATCCTGATTATGTTCCTAATTCATATGTAGGTCAAAGAAAATGCAGGATACCCAATTCATTCCCCCCC
>JASDQU010103992.1:94465-113028 GCA_032191745.1 Picea mariana | reverse complement strand
CCATGAGGGGGTCGAATTTTATTTTTTTTGTAATTCAAATATTGTAATTTCATAGTCAATCTGGACCATTCATTATAAGGTCGCAGATATTATGGTAGAAGTTATGTTAGGTTTTTTTTCCCTAGAAGGAAGCCCTCTTTTATGATGGAATTGTATTGTGGTTGTGTATTATTATGATTATTGTATTCTGAGAGAGGATGTTGTGAGAGAAAGAAGAGGAAGTTACAACGAGTGTGTTGTAGGTTGTATCCCTTCATTTTGTTGGATAATAAAAAGGAAGGACATGGAAATTTCTCTAGTGGACGTATCCCACAATGGGTGAACCACATATATCTATGTCTCTATTGTATTATGTATCTTATGTGTTTTATTTCCGCATTTGTTTTATTTTATTGCTCTATGATCTTATTTTTATAACATACATCACACTCATTTTCATGCTTAAAGGACCTCCTTCACCTCGATTATATATGAGAGAGTGAGAGGAGAATAATTCCCATGATGCATGTGGGATAAATTGATCTATTTTTACAAAATTCTATAGGAATGTAAAACACTAGGACTTCCTAGGAGGTCACCCATCCGAGTACTAATCTAGCTCAAGTGCGCTTAACTACAGAGTTCTAATGGGATCTGATGCATTAACACTGTAGGAATTACATTACATTACAAATGGATATGGAATTACATTACATTCCCCATCAAAAGGGTGAATATCATGGTTTATAAAAATCACAGGCTCGAAAACATTGATTCAGTGGAGAAGGTGGATGGCCATTGATATCCTCATGGATCAATCCTCCCCCCTTACGAAACAATGGTCCCCATTGCATCAATTTCCCTTGGGAGATGGGGAAAATTTTATCGAATCTGAACTTTGGTGAGCCTATTTCCTTTTTGAAGTAGTTTTCTACGTATACTTGGCCTATGGAAGGATGTCATGACCCTGTTGGTGGAGGTGTTGGGTCCGTTAAACAAATATGGCTACATGATCTGCCTTGTTTTGAGTGTGGGAGGACTTTGTCATTGAATATGTAGCAAGAAGAGATATATCAATCGAGGATAATGGTTGGAACCCCAATTACACCTTAAAATGGTTGTGGCCAATAGAGTCATGTTGAACATATGGAATACTCTCATTCTATGGAAGGGAGAATATATAGATTGGACCATTGGGTAAGGAAGAACCGGGCACCAAGTCAATGGAATGTGAGACATGATAGTGCACAGGCACCCCTGTAGGTGAAGCATAAATATCTTCATGTTCCTCTACAATATTTTCGACCTGCTTCTGCTGGATAGAAAGGTCTTGGGTCGAGGTTGTAGTGGTCGTAGTGACCTTCTTCTCACCTTCTAATTGGATCGTGAAGAGGGAAAAATTTGTGGTCTGAGGGATTAATTTGCAGCACCATTTTTCTTAGATCAATGAAGTGGTAGTAGTCATAGCTACCTTTGGTACCCTGTAGAACTGACCTCCCAGAGTAACAATGACACTGCAGAGTCGAGACTCATAGATAGCATGGAGTTTCTACATATATGGTTGTCCTAAAAGAATATCATGGACTTCAAGAGAGGAAACATCACACGGTACTTCATCCTTGAAGGGCTTGATGTTGTAAGATAGATGACACTATACATTGACACAAATGTCTCATCCCCGACTCAACCATTTCATGGTGTATGGTTGGGGGTGTGGCATCGTTGGCATTTTCAATCTCTTGAAAACCTCGGTTGAGATTAGGTTATTCTAACTCCCATTTTCAACAATGAAATGTAGTGGGGTCCCCTTTACCCACATCTATGAGTAGATGAGGTGCTCCCCCTTCTCGAGATCCTCTGGTTCTTCTAGTTGTATTGTTGTGGCCACGATGGTAGCATTGGGTTCTACATCAATGATTTGTTTCCCTTTATTATGCTCTAAATCAGAGTCCAAGTCAAGGTCTGATTCTTTTTCTTTGAACTCATCCACCAATGACTACTTCGAGTGACATTCATCGGTGTTGTTTCAGGCGATTTTGTGGAAATCACAACACTTTATGATGTCTTTATTAGACTTCCCATCACCCTTCTTAGTCAGTTGCTTGGAATTATTTTTTTTATATTGACTCTTAATTATTTTCCCTTTGTTCTGTGAGTTAGGGTTTCCTTTTCCATTCTTCTATTGTGGTGTATTTTCAAACTTGAACGCCCACTTACTCCACTAATTGAATTTCTTCTCAATTTTGATTGCATATCAATAAGCACCTCCCAGTAAGGAGATGTCCAAGAAATCCATCTTTGTTTCAATGTACCTATGCATATCACTGTGATACTTCAAAGCCAAGTGTCGCTCGGAGTCTTTGATACCTAAATTTGAGTGCAAGTTATAAAATATGTTAGTGTACTCTAACATTGTCCAGTCTCTTTTCTGACACAGAGTCATCCATCTCATGTATTGGTCATCATAGTTTCCAACAGGGTAGACCTCCTCCTTGAGTGTATCTACAAAGGCCACCCATGTGGGTTCTCTCCCGAATGGCATAGATTCTTCTACGGTGTACCTCTCCCAGTAACCTTCCCACTAATATCTAACATGGCGAAGGGATTTAAGGAGAGAGAAGGCGATATTTTTTCTCTCGGTTTTTTTTTGGATAGACGAATAACCTTCTAGAATATTAAACCATTTTTCTAAATCATCTAAATCTATATGGCCTTTAAATAAGGGGATATCAAACTTGAATTGTACCTTGAAGCGTATCACACCTTCGAAATGGTTGCTTGTCGAAAATTCCTCGACCGACATCGGTAGTCATTGAATGATCTAAGAAAATTTATCCATCATCTCGCTCCTATGTCGCACACAGGATTCCTCAAGAAACATCTTGAAAGGATCTCCTACTCCATAATATATATTTTCTTCCTCCATGGGAGGTCCCTTGGGATGGTGAGATCAGGTGTCCTTAACCAAAACTATCTCGAGACCCAACTCTTTGTATCAAGACCTCGTTGGGGACGTACTCTGAGAAACAATAAGGAGCAAAATGATCTGATACCACTAATCCGGATTATACTACAAATGAAATGAGATACAAACAAAACAATAGTAGAGAACACAGAAATACTATGAAACCCAACTTATATTTAAAAAATAGCATAATATTGTAGACACAAACTAGCTACAATGATGGTAGCTTATCTCTGAAGAGAAAGACATGTTGGCTTCTCAAAAAGATTTACATCACACTCCATTGCATGCTTAAAGGATCTCCTTCACCTCAATTATATATGAGAGAGTGAGAGGAGAATAATTCCCATGATGCATGTGGGATAAATTGGTCTAAGTTTACAAAATGACATAGGCATGTAAAATACTTGGACTTCCCGGGAGGTCACTTATCCCAGTACTACTCTATCCCAAGTGTTCTTAATTGTGGAGTTCTAATGGGATCCAATGCATTAACACTATAGGAATTACATTACATTACAAATGGATATGGAATTACATTACATTCCCTATCAAAAAGTGTGAATATCATGGTTTATCAAAACCACAAACGTTGATTTAGTGTAGAAGGTGGATGGCCACCGAGATCCACCTGGATCATGAACTGTCCTCAATCTCCCATCCTTCATAAACTATTGAATTAAATTTAAATCATAGAAAGAAAAAAAATGAGAATTATTAACAACCTAGGGTGGAAACAATATAGTGTGTAACTAAATTAGATGTACCATGAATTTACTTACATGTAGTCGATTAGCCAACTTGATGCATTAGGCACTGGATCTACAGTGAACCACTTTCCATTTTTGAGAAACTTCAGGTCATTGATATAGTTGTCAGCATCATGATGCCACATTTTTTTGAATGGGATAGTGTATCGATAGTAAGATATGGGTTTATGCATGAAGATTAAGTAAATTATAAGAATTAATTGGCCATGTTTGAGAAATACTATATTCAAGTAATTGTTATCCCCTAGCCTAGGGATAACTAAGGATATTATGTCTCCAGTCCCACATGCCCTAGACATGGAGTACCAAGGTCCATAATGACTTGAGCCTGGCCCTATAGGGCCCACCCTTCTTCTTCGGCACCTCCATCTTTCCAACAACAACAACATCCATCTCATCGGCCTGGTCCATCAGCAGCAGTGGGTCTCACCCCATGAGTTAATGAGTCTGGGTATCATGGTATGTGTCACTCTGATTCTCAAAACGTTTTAATATGTTAATTTAATTCTTTTTACTTCTAACATGTGCTTGGACCTTATGCCTTTCCACTTGTCCACACTTGGGGGGAATGACAGTATTCCCTAGCAAGTTGGTTCCCATAGGGTTTGAGTTTCCATTGGGTGGGTTCATGAAAGTTCATCATCCATTCCCACCATACTTATAAGTTCTAATATTTTTGCCTCTCATCCATCCCCTACATTGGTTCTGGCAATGGGTTTTCCAAGCTAGCAAAGGGTTGTACCTTACCTTGTGGGGAGAAGGGGTTAAATGCCCAAAGGGTAAAAGTAGCCGAAAAAAGATAAAAACCAAAATAACAAAACCTTCAGATGCTTCGCCCAAGGATCCCTAAGAAACAAATAAAGGGCTTCTCAGCAAGAAACATAGGGACCCATAAAATAATAAAATCAAGACCTAGTTGGAGGATAGGGGGTCTCATCACGAGCCAGCCTATTAGGTCCATGGGCATGTCGCAGTATGATACTACCGCTCAGATGGTAACCATGCTAGTGTAATGGCTCTTGGTGGCATAGCCAAGAGAAAGGGGGTCTCATTAAGAGCCAACCTTCTCATCTCCATGAAATTCTTGTGGGTAACATTGTCACCATTGGTCACCATGACAAGGCAGTGTCCCCTAACTAGTCTCTTGAAAGAAAAAGAAATAAGATAAAAAGGTAAAAGGCATTGAATGTTCTTGGAAACATTTGCATCCATGACAAGGTGCAACTCACCCTCTTTAGAGGAACCCACAGGTAAGCCATACATTCCCATGTCATCACTGTACCCATTTCTCAAACATCCCTACACCACCTCATCCACTTACATGGCCTGGATTTGTCTTCACCTAGAAACATCCCACATCCAATGAGAATTATCCCAGTAGGACCTCCTGACATCCTCTCCAAACTTGGCTTCTGGAATAGCATAACGTCTTTGAGCACTTGTATGGGAAAGGGGGGTTTTATTCACATGTTAAGATAACTTGATTATTAGATGTAATTGACATTGTTATGATCCCTGTGACTTATGAGCCCATGGAGGGCGTACTTGTTATTATTACATGGCCACACCCAATGGATAGGTACACATGGGGAGATTATTAGTTCATACCTCCATAGGGATAAAATCCCACCAGATGGATGATGAGAGCCTAGCTAGGGGCAGACACATGTCAGAGGCTTGCACCAGAGAGAGAGGAGGAGGTTCCATTAGAGACAGCCTCGCAGGCCTATACCTAGGGGGGTCTTTCCCTCCTACTATGATGTTGTCCTTGAAAGGCCCAAGACCTCACCTCTGTGACCCTTGACATCACCCAATGTTTGATGGACACTTTGGAGGCAGTTGTGCACCAACTGGCATGTGTGGATTGATCTAGAGGCCTTGGGAGGCCTAACATTTTTCTCTTGGAGGCCAACGTTTCACTAGAGAGGCCTAATGTAACCCTAAAAGGGCATGATGTCACCTTTTCTGCTTGATTTAGGGTTTTAACTTGTTATTTTATGTAAAAACTGGATATTACATGTAAACTATCCATGTCGACCTTTTTGACCTAATTTGTAACTTAAAGGTCATTTGTGTTGTATAAATAAGTGAAAATTATCTCTTATTTTGGATCATCTTTCACTCACACTTAAGTGAGGTCTGAAATTTGCGCCCTAATTAGGGTTTATTGGCTGAAATTTGGTGTGCACTTCTTGAAGGAGGCTATTTTTGGTGTTTTTTAGCATTTTTCTTGGTGGAAGTCTTCAACTAGGCCTATTGCTAGATGATTCTTGGTGAATGTAAGTAAATTTTATGCAATTATTCTTAATTTGAATGGTTATGGTGTATTTATCTTTCATTTATTCCAAGATTATTGAATTTCTAGCTTAAAACCCTAGGAGGCTAAAGCACATGTTATTGTTCTTTTCTTAACAACATTTCACCTACTAGATTATGCTAGAAACCCTACTTGCTTGAAGCTTTGTCCTAGGGGCCTTGCCATTGCAACACCCTAGAATCTTTAGCTTCATCTAGTCATCATCTACTTCATCCTTGAGCTAAAGAAGGAGGAAAACCGCTAGGGCCTAGTGTTACCTACTTCCTAGTGGCCATTTCCCCCCTAAGGTTTACTGATTGAAGCCTTTAGATACCAACACTTCAATCATTGACCTTCTTGTCTCTATCTCTCTTATTATAAATTTGTTCCTTCAATATTTTCGTTGCTAAAAGAGACTCCATTTACCCTAAAAGCACTGATCTAAGCCTTGCACTTGAGTTATTGAAGAAAACTACTCTCAAAACGTTTACCTCAAGATCTCTACTAACCTTTCCTAACCCTAGAATGGAATAATCAGCTAACCTACTTATTGTTGTTACAAAATTAAGCTACAACCATCTATTGCAGCAATAAAAGCACCTAAAAGCAATTGTAAATTTGATTTATACACTACTTAATTAGCTTCTGACAAATGCTAGTATTTTGATATTATTGAGTGATTATTTTTTGTCATTGTGAAACTCTTTTAAGGCATTTATTGTGAAGCTAATATCTTATAAAAATTGTTGTTATAAAATTATGTTTGCTTCGTCATACATCAACTATTTCTTTCATTTATAAGTCCATGGTTTTATGAAGTACTAACAGTAAGTTGTACTTGCAAAAGGTATCATTTTATTGTTGCTTTGTTCTAGGTAGGTACATCTAAGAACTTCATTACTTCATTGGTTAAAACCTTGGGACTTTCTTATCAGTGTGACTTGTGAGAGGGGACACCTTTATAGACACTTGAACCTTTTCCCTCTCAAACCCCCAGGTCATTGAGGACATCTCCCCTGGGTCGTCAACCCTAAATAGAAATAGGTATCATGTTGAGGTGACAATGATAGTATAACCTCCTATTATGAAAATTTTCCTCCCTTAGCCTTTCCCTTTGGGACAAGTACAAATTGCATGATAACATTTTGGCATTTTTGTTGGGGAACACTGAGTCAATTCTCCTCAAAGATGACACTTTTCGGTAAGCCTTTCCTCAAAATCCTTTATTTTACCAAGATTACCTGGTGACTCCACTGAGGGTGATCCCCTCATCCCTTTTGATAGTTTCAAGAAAACTATCTGGCGAATTCACAAATGACGACCCGTAGCAGACATCAGTACACAATTTTTTCTTCTTTCGTAGTTCATATTACCCCTATAGAGCCTCCTAAATGGTCTCAAAAATAAAAAAAAATCCCTTTGGACTTAACTAACACCCAAAGAGGATTACATGATCTCCCCAAAGAGGTTGATTCCTGGATACCTAAATTCTCTGGAGAAGTAGGATCTTATGGAAACTCACATTGGAATATGTTTTATGAGGGATATGAATTTCACCAATCGGGAGAAGAACACACTGACAC
This sequence comes from Picea mariana, assembly GCA_032191745.1. Lineage (NCBI taxonomy): Eukaryota > Viridiplantae > Streptophyta > Pinopsida > Pinales > Pinaceae > Picea > Picea mariana. The sequence continues at coordinate 105,435 of JASDQU010103992.1, read as the reverse complement.
CTTCATGAGGATTTTTGCAAGCTCACTGACCGGGAGTGCCAGAGGATGGATTAATGGTCTCCCGAATGGAAGCATCAAAACCCCTAAAGATATTGAACGATATTTCAAGAACAGATGGTGTAAAAAGGAAAGTATGGCCTCCTTTTACTCTCAATACCTCGAAGTTTGCAAACAAACAAACGAAGACGTTAGGGAATTCAATGATAGGTTCAAGACTCTCATTAGAAAACTTCAACCCAATTTTCTCCCAAAGAGTGTTATTCTCCAACATTACCTTAACTCCTTTGAAGGAAATTTATAGCTTACCCTCGAGGATCAATTACCTACAACCCTAGAAGAACCTCAAGATGATTTCTTCCAGATTGAAGAGAATCTTAAGCTCAACGGTGCAATCCATCAGGGCAATTTTTTGAACAATGATGACATCCAGGAGATAAATAAGGAAAGCATGGGAGGACTATAGCATGACATCCTAGAGATTCTAGAGATAGAAAACAATACTTTCCATAGGAAATGGAGCACGGGTTTCTCAAACATGAAAGATGCCTTAAATTTTTCAAAACAACATGAACCCTCTATGGATCTAAGTACCTCTGAAGGAATCACTCAGATAGAAAGGTCACTATCACAAATCCAAAATCCTCTTTCTATGAGACCTCCTAAAACAATAAAATCTCATACTCCAAGAGAACAAATTTTTCTGAACACTTTGAACCTACAAAATGTTGCAAGACAAGAAGATGATCTTAATCCCTAGTCATGAAAGGACTCCTATTTTTAACATTATCACCCAAAGGCTACTTATGAGAAACCTAATTTTGTAGATTCCATATTCACCTTGTTCATGCCAAGTCAAATCCAGGAAAATCAAGATGTGAGCAAGCCTAGGATTGAGTACTTGGGCCAAACAAATAAGAACTCAAGGGTAAAGCTTGAAGAGCCCCAGGTTTATGCTGTCAATATACCCCAACATTTCCCAAAACCTAGCAATAATAGGACCAACCTAAGCACTAGTATGGCCTATATCTTACAAAAGGTTAAAAGGATTCATGAAATGTTGGAAATCCCTTCTTTGACAAAGCAAATCCCAGATGACTAGCTATCATTTGAAGAAACTTCCACACTATTACAAAATGATCAGTTTGAGAAAAATAAGCAAACACCCTTTCTCACTTCCTTGCTAATAGATGATCGTGGACATAGTGGCTACATATTGGTAGATCTATGTTTATTTCAAGGTTGGCCCACTCTTCCCTTGACAGAAGAAGACAATATTAGTGAGATAACATGGACTAAGGCAAAGGGTGACCAGAATATTCCCAGCAATCACGAGAACAATATTGCACTAGGTAATGATGAGGTGTTTCATGTGCACGAAACATACATAAGGGATAGTGCTTTGGTAGGACCCCACCCCATCATTCTGGAGCAAGAAAGAGATACAAATTGGGGTGATTATCCAAACAATTTCTTTGACATCTCTGAGGACTGGGATGATTATTATTCTACACAAGAAGATGATTATTTGATAAGGTTTAGAAGGAGAGGAGTTGTCTTCATCAAATGGGAAGGGGATGATATCAAAACTAGCAAAACACATAAGCCAACCAAAGAAAGTCTTCATGTATTTTCCCCTGATGATTTTCCTTTCACTTCAGAGGAAGAATTCGATCAAATACAATGGCCAAACAAGGAAGAGTATCAACAAATCCTAGACAAATACAAGGAAAAAGAAGTTGGGACTGTCAAATTGTTAAAGAAAGAAGAAGATGACATGTTGACCCATCCATCCCAGTAAGAAGTCTTCACAGCAAAACCCCACCCTGCTCCCTCAAGACAACACACCGGGGTTGTACAAGAAACAACCAGATTCAATACCAAGGATTAAAAAGAGGGAGATACAGTCTAGATGTGGGATATAAAGAAGGGAGAGCCTACTAATGTCAAGGGAAGTGTACAGTTTTGTCTTGGACCCTTCAAATTTGAAAGAAAGTCAGTCAATGATGCCTACTATTTGTCTACATTGGAAGGAATAAGGCACCCATTACCAGTTAGCGGACACCTCCTTGAACCCCATCAGGGGGGAGAGACTTGACTTTACAAGTAAGTGTAGATAAGTAGGTAGGTATTTTCATTCATTGTATATACCATCTGCATTTCATGCTAGAGTATTTGTATTTCCATTTTGTATATATGCTTGCTTACTTTCATTTTTTGTACCATATATCAACCAGGGGTGATATTACCACCCCAAATGATTACTAATGATTTTTTTGAGATCAAGCAAGTCACGGTTCCTACCATACATGATGAGGTTCTCATGCACTCTACGGTGAGCACATGTCCCCGAGTTGGAGCCAAATGTTATCCTCTAGCCTAGGGATAACTAAGGATATTATGTCTCGAGGCCCACAGGTCCTAGACATGGAGTACTGAGAGCCATATTGACTTGAGCCTGGCCTTCGAGGGCCCATCCTTCTTCTTCAGCACCTCCATCTTGTTAGAAGCAACAACATCCATCCCATCGGCCTGGTCCTTCAGCAACAATGAGTCTTTATCCATGAGGTAATGAGTCCAGGTATCATGGTATGTGTTACTCTGATTCTCAAAACATTTGAATATGTGCATTTAATTCTTTTTAATTATGATGTGTGTTTGGACCTTATGCCTTTCCACTTGTCCACACCTGGGGTGTGATGACATTATGCCCTAGCAAGTTGGTTCCCATAGGGTTTGAGTTGCCACTGGGTGGGTTCATGAAAGGTCGTCGTCCATTCCCACAACACTTATCACTTTTCATCTTTTTCCCTCTCATCCATCCACTACATTGGTTCGGGCATTGGATTTTCCAATCTAGAAAAGGGTTGTACCTTACCTTGTGGGGATAAGGGGCTAAAGGCCCAGAGGGTAAAAGTAGTTGGAAAAAGATAAAATCGAAAAGAACAAAACATTCAGATGCTTTGCCCAGGGATCCCCGAGAAAGCAATAAAAGGCTTCTCAGCAAGAAACATAGGGACCCATAAAATAATAAAATCAAGACCTAGTTGGAAGATAGGGGGTCTCATCATGAGCCAACCTATTAGGTCCATGGGCATGTAGTGGTATGACACTACCTCTCAGTTGGTCACCATTCTAGGATAGTGGCTCTTGGTGGCATATCCAAGAGAAAGGGGGTCTCATCACGAGACAGCCTTGTCATCTCTATGAAATTATTGTGGGTAACATTGTCACCACTGGTCACCATGCCAGTGAAGTGTCCCCTAACTAGTCTCTTGAAAGAAAAATAAATAAGATAAAAAGGTAAAAGGCATTGAATGGGCTTGGAAAAATTTTCATCCATGACAAGGTGCATCTCACCCTCTTCAGAGGCACCCACAGGTAAGCCATACATTCCCCTATCATCACTACACCTATTTCTCAAACATCCCTACACCACCTCATCCACTTACATGGCCTGGATTTGAATTCACCTGGAAACATCCCACATCCAATGAGAATTAGCCCAGTAGGACCTCCTGACATCCTCTCCAAACTTGGCTTATGGAATAGCATAATGTCTTTGAGAACTTGTCTGGGAAAGGGGGGTTTTATGAACATGTTTAGATAACTTGATTATTATATGTGACTGACATTTCTATGATCCCTATGACTTATGATCCCATGGAGGGTGTACTTGTTGTTGTTGCAGGGCCACACCCGACGGACAGGTACACATGGGGAGATGATTATTTCATACCTACATAAGGATAAAATCCCACTAGATGGATGTTGAGACCCCAGCCAATGGCAGACACATGTCAAAGGCTTGCACAAGAGAGAGAGGAGGACGTTCCACCAGAGAAAGTTTGGTAATGCTGGACCCAGGGGGTTCTTTCCCTCCTACTATGATGTTGGCCTTGAAAGGCCCACGACGTCACCTCTGTGACCCTTGGCATCACCCAATGTTTGATGGAAACTTTGGAGGCAGTTGTGTGCCAAGTGGCATGTGTGGCTTGATCCAGAGGCCTTGGGAGGCCTAACATTTTTCCTAGAGGCCAACGTTTCACCGGAGAGGCCTAACATCACCCTAAAGGGGCATGACATCTGTAACATCCCTAGCCACCAACAGGTCGGAAAATTCTACCACATGGAAATACATACGTACATAGATATATCTAACATGCATTTTAATCGAAATAAAACATATAACACAAAATTACTACTACCATACAAATTCAAAGGTAATAGACAATAATTCATATACGCAACGGAATACATGATAACATTCAAGTATTATAAGCATGCATAACATATAAATTAATCACAGTAATTATACTTATCTTTTCAACTTGATTAACACCACCAACTACATGCAGACCTTCCATGAACCTCCCATACTAATACCACACTGCTCACCACGCTTAGTAGTGGGTCACCCCCAAGCTAGAACTATGCTCCACCAAAGGCAAGGGAATCCTAGACTAGGCTGAGGTTACAGGAAAACTGCATAGTGCAACCGAAAGGATTCTCTCCAGGAGCCTTCTTACGCCCACTACTCACAGACTCTCATTCNCTTTTCAACTTGATTAACACCACCAACTACATGCAGACCTTCCATGAACCTCCCATACTAATACCACACTGCTCACCACGCTTAGTAGTGGGTCACCCCCAAGCTAGGACTATGCTCCACCAAAGGCAAGGGAATCCTAGACTAGGCTGAGGTTACAGGAAAACTGCATAGTGCAACCGAAAGGATTCTCTCCAGGAGCCTTCTTACGCCCACTACTCACAGACTCTCATTCCCCACATGCCTATTCCACCCGAGAGTATACACCTTCACTGTCACACGGTCCATCGACTACTTCACCTGCCTCTCAGGGTCTCGACAATAGGCCAGATCAGGAATTCTCAGAGCTTTGTAGCTGGTGCTAGACTCTATCTGGGAGAAAATCACTTCCCATCAAACTCTCTCACTTGGAGAGAGCTGCTCACAGGCCTGACAACCTGCCTCTTCAACCACGGGCCTGACAACCCGCTTCTTCAGCCATTTACTGCTCAATTCCCACAAGGTAAGGATAATAGCACATCAAAAAAATTCGGTTAACTCACGGGCGACAGCATCTACAGGGAAATTTCGGCATGGACATCCAAAAATAGCAACAGTCCCACTAAGACGCAACATGGCTCAGAAAATACACAGGACAGCAACCCAAATGGTTAAGGCAAGAACTCGAATTTGTAGTGTGGATAAACCTAGGTTCACGAGACACACAGGACAATTTTCCCTCCTGTTGGGTGATTGCTCAGGTATGTGTGGGTATGCCGAGGTCAAAACGTAGAGGCCAAATGAAATTCACAGGAATCAGGAATAGCAAGCAAACTCCAGCGTAATTAGACTCACGGATTACGAATTCCATAGGTGTGTTAGGGTATGAATATGTAGATGCAGAGGCAAATGGTTCAGATGCCATAGATCCTAGTGAACTTAGGCAGAGGATGACATAATACAAGAGCGAACCCCCAACACGACTGACTTCTACAACTTTAACTACATGCACCCAAGTCAACACTTGTCTTCCTAGAGCTGCATGTGTTTCCTTTTGCACATGTTTCCTTTCCCAGGACTTAGGATAAAAACATGTCTTTCACACATCTTTGGAATAATAATAAATTATTATTCTAAAGGAATTAAGCCCCTAAGCTTAGCCCCTCTTTCCAACCTTTCAGCCCCCTTTCCCTTACCCACTTTGTGGAAGCTTAGTCACCCATCACTCTTTCTTCGTGGTCAGTCTGCACGCAATGATGTTTATATTTTATTAATGATCTGCATAGTTACATATACAAAATTAGGCTCTTGGCCTTTAAAATTTAGGCTCTCTGGCCTAATAAACACATAATCCCACCAGCTTATCAACACTCAACTCACCAGCCTACAAAACATGTTTACAATTTATAAATACAATTGGAGCTCATCCTTGGGGATATTACAATCCTCTCCCCTTAGTTTTGCACTGTCCTCAGTGCAACTCTTTACACAGCATCAACAAGATTTTCAAAATCTTCAAAAATATGTGGGTATTATGCCCGCATAGCATCCTCATGTTCCCATGTCGTGTCCTTGGGACCGTACCAGATCCACTGGACCTTTACAAGACCTATGGCTCGATTCTGGAGTTGTTTTCTCTTCCGATCCAATATGCACACAAGATTCACTTGCAAGACGCCTTCTTGCTCCACCTGAATCACATTCCAATCGATTACATGACTATCATCAGGTATATATTTCTTAGGCAATGAAATATGAAACACATTATGTACAGTCATGGATGCAAGCAATGCAAGCATATATGCAATTGGTCTAATCCTTTCTAGGATTTCAAATGGCCCACAAAATTTGGATGCCAACTTTGAACAGTTTCCCAGCCTCGGGGAACTTCTATTAGCTTTCACTTTCAGGAAAACATGCTCTCCCACTTTAAACTCTCTATGGGTTCTATTTTTATCAGCATAAATTTTCTTCCTGTCTTGGGAAGCCTTTAAATTCTGCTTAATTTCCAGCATTTGATCTTCCATTTCCTTGAGCAACTCTAGCCCAACTACTGCTCTATCGGCTAGATTATCCCAACTTACTGGAGTATTTCACTTTCTTCCATAAAGTGCTTCAAATGGGCTCATCTTCAGTGATTCTTGATACCCATTGTTGTAGGCGAATTCTACCAAGTGTAGATAGTCTTCCCATTTAGATGGTTTTTCCATCACATACATCCTTAGCATATCTTTTATCACTTGGTTCACCCTCTCTGTCTTCCCATCAAACTCAGGATGATAGGTTGTGCTGAATTTCAGATTCGTTATGAATCCTTTGAACAACCCCTTCCAGAACTTTGAGGTAAATTTTGGGTCTCTAACAAACACAATTGTCTTGGGAATATCGTGCAATCATGTTATTTCCCTCATAAAAATATCAACAACATTAGTTGCCTTGTGAGTAGTCTTTAATGGAAAAAATGGGCATATTTCTTAAGCTTGTCCACCACCACCATGATTGACTCATGTTGCCTGTCGGTCCTAGGCAATCATGTGATGAAATCTATTGTCACTACCTCCCACTTCCACTCAGGAATGGGTAAAGGTTGTAGCAACCCTGCTGGGTGCCTATGCTCAGATTTAACCTTCTGGCATTCCATACATCTGGCAATGTATTCTGCAATTTCTTTCTTCATACCTGGCCAAAAGTAATGGCTCTTGACTGCTGCCACAGTTTTCTGATATCTAGGGTGCCCTGCATAAGGCACATTATTCATTTCATTCAAAATCATAAGTTTCAAGTCCTGGACATTAGGTACATAAATTATGTTCTTGTACAGAAGTGTTCCATCGACTTCCAATTTATAATTTTCCATTTTATGTGGCATCTCACCTTGTTGTAGCTTTTCTACCAAATCCCTATACTGCAAATCTGCATTTGCAGCCTCCATAATTTTTCCTTTAATATTAGTTCAGTACATGCTAATGGTTGTAGCATGTAATTCATGCACTCTCCTGTTATTGGATAAATCCATAAGTGTGGACACAAATCGATCTCCCTAGATCCACATAGATCTAGAACAAAGCAAGACAGAATATGACTCTTTCCCTAGATTTCAACTATTGAATTAAATAGGAGGCAAGAACAAAGAACATACCTTATTATCGCTTCATTTGATCTTTGTTGCTCCCGCTTCACTCCAGTGCTCTTGTGCAGCCAAGATCAAGACAACACAAACCAACCAAAGTGAAGAAAGCACAATCTATTCAACAGTCAATCTATGTATATGATCAAGGAGTTATACAATAAAGTGGACTTAGATTTATGGGAAAGGGACATATTACTGTATCATATTAATGGAAAGTAAAGATTACAACCTGAGCCTTGATGTCGCAAACTTCCTTTCGATGGCCCTTGGCTCCCACACACACACTTGCTCACTTGCATGAAGAAGATCAACTCCTTTGGATGAACTTGTTGGAGTCTCCTAGCTGCTGTAGCATCAGTCCTTCACACAATTCTTTCACCAATTCTCCAATGAATCTTGCTTCTAAATTTTTCCATGAGAATTCCCTCAATATATAGGAGAGAATGAATTAGTTACTTGGATAGGAATGATCCCAAAATATCAGGGAATCCAGTACTAGGATAACCATTCGAATGCCATCTCATCCTTCTAGAAGCATCGAGAATTCATCTTTTTCCTTTCTTTAGAAAGATTTTGCACCCTAGCAGTTCAACACAGTGAAAACTTCTCGCACCCTGGCTTAAGGCAGCCTACGAGAATTAGGCATTCTCACAGGCAAATATACTAGCAGCCTGTGAACAGTATTCAAATATGAGTTTTTTGGAAGAGATGAAAATAACTTTTTCTCAGGAGAAATTTCTTATGAAGAGCCTGAGTACACCATCAACAATACATCATCACGACGACCAAAATCATGGGTAACAGAATGCCCCCCAAAGTATGAGGTTAGAACCAGTGATAGTCGAAATACTTTGTAAGCTACATGTGTGTGTCAGGAACTAGGAGCACACTTAATTGGAAATCTGCGAACAACCAAGCATCTGCAGAATATCATATATACCAATTCTAAGGTAGAAATTCCCATACTCAGATCATATACTGATGACAATTGTAGACCTGGGTCATGGCCACCAATCATACACTGTGGATCCATGCTGTCAAAATATAGCATAGCCACCAGGATCTATGCAAAAAATTCAAATTGAGACGACATAGCCACGAGACATACACAGTGGATCTATGTGTCGCAGATTATACATACTCCATCGCAACCTGGACAAAGATGATATCCAGGGTCTTCAATCTCGTCGCCCAAAGTATGAATCTAACCATGTGATTACATGTGTTGAATTCGAGCATGGTAGAAACCACTTGATTACCGGTCAATGATGAAACCGTTAACAAGTGCGAGGGAAAACACCATTGATGTCAATGACTCCCAAGGTACCATAGTACAATCCATCAAGTGTGAATAAATGAGTTGAAGTCGAACATCCGATGGAATATTTCGATTAGGGGTCAATGATGTAAACCCACTGTCGAAAGCGAGGAAACCTACCATTGAGGTATGCAAGCTCCAAGGTACCAAAGACTTTCTAAGTCTTGATTCCAGATAATGAGCTGAAGTCGATGGAACAAAACTCGTCACAGGAGGGCCTTGATGTATCCCCCATCAATGACACAAAATGAGTAACAGATTTTGAAGGTGAAACAGAGTATTATGCAAATTGAACTGGACACAGGGAAGGCCGACACAAAGAGAATGGACAACTACAAATGGTCGACTCGATATAGGTTTCAGATGGACTTCTCTTGAACATATGAACGACACGACCAATGATTTGGCAGCATTGACTCAAAGACAACACAAAGAATGACCTTGTAGCAAATTGAATGAGAGGCAACTGGATTTCCCAAACTGGCTTCAAATGATGAATAGGGGGTGTCATGTTCAAGAGTGACACTTACTGCCAATTAATATGAAGATGAAAACATATCCCTTTCCCAAATTTTCCCCCACCATTTCTGGCAAGTACCTCTTTATTTTTACGCAAGCTTGAGGAGGATAACATATGCTTGTTGATGTAAGCTCATCCTTCGGACGAGTCCCTCGGAGTATGTTTAACGAACCCTAAGAAGGAGTGGGTCAGTCCCATTACGGGTCTGTCAATGTTTGTTTAACGAGTCCAGAGATAGAAAACTCGAAGGTTTTTCAAGATTATAGAGTTTGGAAAAACACTTAAAAGAGAACTCTCTCAGTTCCTTTTTCGTAAAATAGTCTGGACGAGACCGAAAAAGAGATAAATTATCGCTCACCGGATGCTTACTTCAAATAATTTATCAAGCGTGAAAATAGCAAGGTCGCTCGACGATCTTTTCATGTTTAGAGAGTCTGAAAAGAGCTTAAAGAGGACTCCAGGGGGGTTCCTTTTTCATATAACCATGTCAAGCCCGAAAAAGTAATAAAAGTATGCTCAATCACATTCTCATGTATTTACGAGCACAAGAACGGACAAAAACGATGCTCGAGGTTTTATACAAAAACCCTAAAAAACAATCAAAACACGCGATGGAAAAAGAAAAACATGTCCATATCCTTGTATTTGACCATCAAAAGCACCATTCCTACAAAATTTACACTCACCATGACATTAAGGATTAGGGTTTAATAGATAAATAATCATAAAAAACCAAAATGATATAGTAAAAGTAAATAAAAGGAGTAAATACTCTTTTTACCACATCACTTTTACATTTCCACTATTGAGCTCAAAAAACCCCTCTTTTACCCTCCAAGTTTGGCGATAGATTACGGGAGCTACGAGAGACCATTCAGCGAGCCGTCTGCGACATTGAGGTAGGCTCTTCGTCCTTAACATTTTCATGGTTTAATTTTGTAATTTCATTGGTTAAATTTGCATTTTTAAGATGATTTTCCAAGCCCTACATGCGCGCTGCCATTCTCATAGGCAGGCTTCACAGGCCCTGCGAGAATGGGTGATTCTCGCAGGTGGCCCGTGGGCATCCTGCGAGGTTCTCGCACTATGCACACAGGGCACCTGCGAGAACCATAGAGCTCAAAATGTTTTTAAATTTTTACCCAATGAAAAAGGTCCAAAGCATGAAAAAACTTGTTAATCCTCTCATTGTGTTCCTTATGCAGATAATTGGCCATCAACATGGTGCTTGAGTGGCATGAAAGGGAATATGAAGAGGATAATGCAATGGCCAAAAATCATCCGCCTACCATAGCTGCTTTGAGAAACTGTGGGCTCTTGAAATACTTTCGCATCCCGGGCATGAGGGCCCAAATCAGACTATTAGAGTACCTGGTGCATATGTGGGACCCTGATCAGTAGGTGTTTCATGTGGGGGCTCACACACTGTCCTTAGACATTGAGGACATTTACTTTTTGACTGGATTGTCTAGGC
>JASDQU010103992.1:75806-94365 GCA_032191745.1 Picea mariana | reverse complement strand
TTGAGAAACTGTGGGCTCTTGAAATACTTTCGCATCCCGGGCATGAGGGCCCAAATCAGACTATTAGAGTACCTGGTGCATATGTGGGACCCTGATCAGTAGGTGTTTCATGTGGGGGCTCACACACTGTCCTTAGACATTGAGGACATTTACTTTTTGACTGGATTGTCTAGGCATGGGTACTATGTTAGTCTGATCGGTAGTAGAGGTGGTGGGCTAAAGATGAGTGAGTACTATAATTTATACTGCGTTCCTGAGGCTGAGAGACAGAAACGAAAAGTAGCTATCTGGGGGGTACAAGACTTGACCCTCCGTACTATCCTTTTCACTATATCTAAGATGGTTGGGATTTCTTCTCCTCATATGGCATTACAGAGTTACTTCCATTATGCTATTGAGTGTACTAAGCCTCGAGTGTTCAACTGGGCAGATGTTATAAATGCAGATGCGGTAACCTGAAGCAATTTGGGTATGGATCTTTGTTGGTGTCCTTCTTCCTTGAGAGGGTTCCCGCATTTAGACTACGGGTTGAGTGGAACATATCGTGTCCCAGGGATCCAAGGATGCTGAGATGGTGTCGGCTCATGGCCCGGCACGTAGCAAGACCGATCATCAAGTACGATGATATTTTCTTTGACTGGCTTCAAACCCAGATGTTGATGGTTAACGACTACGCTTATGCYGGGTTGGATTTCCAAGGAGATCTGGACTTAGCACTGCCAGAGGATACTCAGTGGGGTGACCTTGGTAAGAAGTACACGCATTTTTTCTTTTTAAATTTTTTGTGAATTTTTAGCATATTCAAATGTTTTTGTTTTATATTCCAAAGACTAATACAAAAWTTTTTATTGATAACACAGATGTTGGACCTTACAGACCTCCCAGCACTTCTCCCATCCAGTKGCGAGGAGAGGTAGCGGCAGCCCCATAGTATGCTGAGGATTATCAAGTGGTGGAAGAGAATCTAGAGGGCCTGACTGTAGACATTCCAGACATGACTCTGRAAGAGGTTCCACGACGTGATCAACGTCATACTGTAGGGGTATCAGCATCTATGAGTCGACTACTCCATAGGGTTGCTAGGGCAGTTGTGTGTTACCGTGAACATCATCCATGACGTCACTTTGTAGAAGCTATGAGCTTCAGTTTTTGATATTTTGGTCTCCGGACAAATTTTTTGTAAAAAATTCTTTTGATCATTATATATACAGACGGCTTCTACCGGTTTATCATGTGTTGTATGACCATTGATGTGATTGATTTATAAATGATTCAAATGTCTGTCTAATACATAATTTGCCAATGAATCTGTTAATGTATTTAGACATCTAGGAATATGTTGATATTCAATGTAATCAAAATAACGCTCCAAGAGGCGAATTTGCAAATACACCCATAACAGAGTAGGACTTCAGATAGTATAAACATTACTTAATTGTAGTACTATAAGCTATGAATCGAGACGCACAACCAAGCGATGAATTCTGAGCGAGATAGCATCGACCAATAATTCAATGACGGCGCTATACTCTGCAATGTTGTTGGTCGCACGGCCAAGACACACACCTCGTAAAGAGACAAGTTCGTTTGTAGGGGCATAGATTGCCCACGTAGCGGAAACAAGCTTCTGAGTACTACGGCTAGCACCATCAGTGAAGCCAATATAGGGTAGCGAAGACTCCGACATCTGGAAATCAAACACAACATCACATAAGGCAGAGACCAAATAATGACAAAAGTAAACTATAGTAAAAAACAAAAAGTATGATACATTAAAATACAAGTACTTATGCACAGATGAGTTTATGCATAGTACTTCTTCAAATACAACCCATTCCTGGGTTCACTTAAAGGGATACCATCGTAATCTACCAACTCATAGGCTCCTTTTTCCAAAACTCGGTGAACAATATAAGGACCTCGCCACATGGGTTCGAATTTCCCAACTCCTAACACATCTCGATCATGTTCATAGAGAATAACAAGATCACCTTCGAAAAAAATGAGAGGCTTGACATGCTTGTCGTATTGGGCCTTGAAACGCTTTTTCTGTGCTTCTATGACTAGGGTGGCATCACGTCAAGTTTCGTCTAATCACATAAGATACAATAGACGTTCTTCTTCAGTAGAAGTATTGGGTAGGAGTTCAACAGCTAGTTTCAAAGAAGGTATCTCGCATTCGATAGGTAGAATGGCTTCCACACCATAGACTAACCGAAAAGGCGTAAACCCAGTAGCGGACTTAACAGATGTCTGGTATGCCCACAATGCTAAAAACATCATTGTGTGCCAACTTGTTTTATGAATTCCTATCATCCATCAGAGCATAGTTATTAGAACTTTGTTGATTGCTTCGACTTGACCATTAGCTTGTGGATAATAGGGCGTTGAGTTATCATGACGAAGACCCAACTTCTCAGTAAGTTCAGACATCATAAAATTTATAAAGTGACTACCGTGATCAGTGACAATAGCTTGGGGAACACCAAAACGAGCTATGACGTGGTTAAAAAGAAATAAGGCTGCATTCTTTCCAATATTGTCAAATGTCGGCATCGCCTCGGCCCATTTCGTAAAGTAATCAACGGCTACAATGATGTAACCATGCCCCCCGGCCGAGTGAGGGTGACATGTCATGAAATCGATGTCCCATTTTTCAAAAGGACCAACTGAGACCATAGGATGAAGAGGAGCAGGATGTGACCGTATTTTCCGATTATAGGTCTGGCAGGCATGGCATTTCTGAATGGAAGTAATGCAGTCGTTAAACAAATAAGGCCAAAAATACCCTATGCGTAAGATCTTCTTGGCAGTAGAATACCCAGACATATGACCACCACATGCTTCGGAATGGCAGTCATTCAAAGCTTTCTCGGCTTCATTGAATGTTAGACAACGTCGAAAAACAGAGTCAATCCCCCGATGATAAAGAGTATCTCCGAGGATAATGTATTGACGAGCTTGATAACGTATGCGACGTCGCTCAGTACTAGACAAAGAAGGCCGGAAATTCTAAGTTTGGAGATATATAATGATATCCCCATACCAAAGATCGTCAGTGATAATAAGGAAAAGAGATTCATCGGGTAATGAATCAACTGCTACATTTTCCATTGCAGAATGAGGAAAATCGCATATCAACTCAGTAAAAACTAAAGACTTCTTAGACTTGGCGCGATCGAATTCCAAGTCAAACTCCTGGAGTATCACAATCCATTTGGAGTATTTTCCCCCTAGAAATTGACGTGTCAAGATGTGTTGCATAGGGTTGCAATGAGAAATCATTGTAGTTTTATGTGAGAGGATATAGTGCCGAAAGCGGCAGACGACTTGGACGGCAGCCAAGGCCAGTTTCTCGACATGTTGATACCTGATTTCAGTTGGCGTGAGAGTTCGAATCAAGTAGTAAATAACATGTTCATTGTGAGCATCATCCTCTTGGATGAGAACCATGCCAATAGTGTACCCCGAGGCAGCAAGATAAAGGAAATAATCACGACTGTAATTGGGAGGAAAGAGAAGCGGAGCTCGCGTTAGTTACAACTTCAAAGCTTCAAAAGTATTGTTGGCAATGGTATCCCAGACGAACTCTGAATCTTTCTTTAGTAGCCGCCTAAAACCACGAGTGATCTCGGTGTAATTTGGGATAAAACGAAGAAGAAAGTTTATTTTTTTGCAACTGGCACAGTGTAGAAGGAGGAGGGAGATTAAGTATCGCCTCAACCTTAATAGGATCCACCCGGATCCCGTGATGAGAAACGATAAAACCTAGAAGACGGTCGGATTCTACGAAAAATACGTATTTATGAGGATCTAAACATATACAATAGAATCGACAGCGAACGAAAATGGCTCGGAGGTGTGTAGGGTGATCGACTCTGCGCATAGAATGAGCAGGTAAATCGTCCAAATATGGTTGAACGATGTGCTTTATATCATGAAAAGCATAAGACATAGCCCGTTGAAACGTTGCACCGGCGTTCTTAAGACCAAAAGGAAGTTTCCTATAAGCAAAAGTACCCCAAGGACAAATAAAAGCAGTCTTAAGTTGATCCTCGGGAGCAATGTTAATTTGATTATAGCTGAAGAAACCATCCATAAGAGAGAAGATTTCACTGCCGGCATAGTCATCGACAATCTGATTGACAAAAGGGGTAGGATAGTTGTCTTTGGGACAAGCTTTGTTGATATCCCTATAATCAACGCATACATGAATGTTGCCTCCTTTTTTGTCAATCAGGACAGGATTAGAAACCCAGTCTGTAAGAGCCACCGGATAAATAAAGTCGGCTTTCAGAAGTTTCTTGACTTCGAGTTTTATAGAAGTCGCTTTACATGGGTGAACTGGATGAAGGCGTTGTCGGACAGGTTTACCTCCACGGTATGTCTTTATCTCATGTACAACAATTGCAGGGTCAATACCTGGCATCTCTTCATAGCTCCAGGCGAAGATGTCATGAAATTCTCTGAATAGATACGTATAGGTGACTATTTCGTCAGGGGAACATGAAGCTCCAATATGGACATTTTCAACAATCCCAGGTTTAATGGATATGTCAATGGGAATCATGGGTGAGATATTGCTTAAGTTCCCTTCAACAAACACACCGTGTGTAGCCTCGGGAACCGTCAAAATGACAACAACGGTCGACGGAGTCGAAATCCGTTGGTAGTTCTCAAGAGTATGTTACTCTAGAAAAAGAATGGTACAATGATGCCCATCATCCCAAGGGGTGTCTTCCATGACTGACATGATCATCTTGTTAGTGGGAAAAATAACACGAAAAGGATCGGGAGACAACTCATCAAGAGAGGGAGTAGAAGGTGTTGCCGATTGAATGGCCTGGTAGGTGGATTCGACAGAACTTAACAGCATTGCATCGCTGAAATGAAGATGATCTCTAGGGTCAGGGACAATCCAAGGGTCATGAGACGCAGGAAGTACGTGAGGCACAGTAGAGATCATGTTGATAGAAGCAACGGACAAGCGTGGAACATCGGGCAGTGGAATGGGGAAAGTAACCATTAACGAGGAGTCCTTTAAAAGGCCTACACCAATGTTCTCATAACCCAGTGGGGTTTTAGCAATAAACAGTACGTTGCCAGTATGAGTATCAGAATTGAAGAAGGCAAGTTGGTTGACTGTAACAACCTTTCCTTGGTGAGGGAAACGTACTACACGGAAAAGTGTCGACACAACGGCGCGCATGGAATTGATCCAGTTGTGGCCAAGTAGAAGATTATAATCAAGGGGAGCGTCAAAGACTTCCACTTCAACTTGGACCATTTTACCTTCTAACATTATAGGAAACGAAGGAAGAACACCATAAGGCTTAAAACCAGAGCCATTGAAGTCTTTAAGAGTGTTCTGGGATTCATTCAAAAGTGGAGAGCCAATGAATTTCCAACAAGCAAGAGACATAACACAGGTCGAGGCACCCTCATCGATAACGGTTCGACAAATGTTCTTGTCAGTGACAACAACCTGTATCTGGAACGCAAGTTAGGGGGGTAACCTTGGAATGTGATCGTCCAAGTCAAAGACTATAATATTTGCATTTGTTGGATCAATTCCACCTATAGATTTCAACAAGGTCTTCCGTTGTGCGGGACAAGACCGAAGGACTTCAAGGGCTGACATCGCAGAAGGTGCCTGGGCCAGATCCTCAACAATGTTGTAGTTTTGGGTAGAACGAGCGTGAGGATTGAAAGTCGATTTCCGAACCACACCCTTTGGGGGGGGTCAGAGAACTGTGTATAGGCCCGGTCGTTCAAGATGAAGAGGACCGTTAGTAGGTGGAGTCGCTGGAGAGGATTGGATCAATGAAGGGGGTAAATCATCAACCTTCTCCTTAGATGGAGAATAATCTTTGGCGCGAGTAGTGAGTGCAACGTTGTTCTGCTTAGAATCACCAGTACACATCAAAACATATGATGTTGTAGACGAGGAAGGTTGGTTGCGAATGACCAACTGAGCCTGTTGTTGAGACAAGAAGGGTTGGGACAAGACAACCGGTGCAGGTGGTTTTGGAGTTCCTTGAAGGAACTTATTGACCTCGGCACGTCGTGGACAATCCTTCGTGTAGTGATCATAACCACAAATAAGGCAAGGGTATTGAGGTTTGCTCTTATCCCGTTCATCAACAGGGGGAGGTTTGGTTTGCTCTGCTTGAGAATTATTTTTTCTCTCCTTATTCTTGCCTCTCCCCTTTTTAGATTTGTTTTTACCAGCTGGGGTAGATTGGACGACATTTACCTCAGAAGTCTTGCCGGCAGGAGTGGCAGGAGATGGAGCATTTTGAACATTAGAAGAAGCAGATTTGGGTGTTTTGCTTGAAGCAGAATGTGATTGGGCTTATGCAGTACCAATCACACCATCAGCTGCATGCGAGGCAACTGGAGTATTTGAAGTGTTGGAAGTATTAGGACGAGGTAAATCAGGTAGTAAATCGTAAAGGGTTCCCATTTGTGAATAAATGAGGTCAATATATTGAGCACGACTTATAGCCTGCTCCTCCGTGACTACGCCACCCATGGAAATTTCCTTACCGATTTCGTTCACAAATGATTTTGTAAACCATTCGGCCAGTAACTAATCGAGGAGCTAGTGTTTAATGAGACGTCGTCTCCTTCGCCACTCATGGATGTGATCAGAGATGTGAGTTCCTTTTCTTTGTTTGAAAGAAGTCAAAATATCGGTTCCCATATCATAACGGATCGGTAACTGGTAATCCGTAAGAAAAGCCATAGCTAGGGTGTTGAAATCAGAGAAAAACCTTGTGGAAATTCAATATACCACTTCGCAACAGAACCGGTAAGGGTTCATTGAAAAAGACGTAAATGAATAGAGTCATCCATCAATGAGTTGGATGAACACCATAGGTGAAAAGTCATAACGTTATTTTTTGGGTCCTCTCCCACTTTGTCATCGAATTTAGGAATGTCCGATGGAAGCTTGGCTAGAATAAAAGGCCATTGGGGAGAGTGACGAATAGGATCATTTAAAATCTTTGACAAATCTAGCAAATCCAAAGTAGCAAGAAAGGGTAGTTGTCAATTCACCTATGGTTACTGGTGGCTTTGGGGAGGAAGCCCTGTCGGCAAACCAGTAGGACCGTAAGCGGTCTGCGGATAATGGGAAGACCCCAGAAAATTCGGTGGTGGTTGGAGAGGATAGTAGCTCCAAGGATTGTAACCTGGAGCAGGGAAATGGGTTTGAGAATTCATACCCCAAATAAGATTGGGTATACCTGGATATGGTTGGTGTTACACATCAAAATTACTCACTTTGATAGTGTCGCAAGTGTCGTCATTACAAAGTTTGCAAGTGTCGCATTTTTCTCACAAGGTCGCAAGTGTCACAAGAAAGCATACTGCCATGATTCCTATGTTGTGCCTATAACGACATGAGAAGGACACTTGAAACACCTCAAACAATTGATTTGGAAGAGGAGAAATGAGTCAGCAGGCTTGCAAACCTTTTGCCATCTGAAAACACCCAAAAAACTGAGTTTTGGAGGAGAGCGCTCCCCTATACCTCTTCTCGGAGAGCCGGCGCTCCCCCTTACACTATATGGGAGTGTTATAAATCTCCCCTGGCCATTTTTGAGGGAGTGCTATGGATTTTGAGAGCATTGGTGCCCCCCTAAAACCTACTAGGGAGCGCTATAACGCTCTGATGGTCCTTTTGAGGGAGCGCTACCTATTCTGGGCAGTGGTTAAGTTGTTGAGATGAATGGGGGAAGGATCTTTTCATTCTTGGAAGGTAGTTGGATTCGAATCCCTAGTCCAGCCATGATCTTAGGGCAGATCCTTAACTAAAGGATGAAAATCCTCAACTTCCCCAAGGATATCTCAAGCTATTGAGCCTCTCCAAGGCTATATAAGCAAGCTTTCTAATGGTGAAAAGGGACTAGAAAGAGAGAATCACACCAAACTTATGATCTCATAAGTGGTGCTGGAACAGAGATAATTTGGAAGCAAGAGCCCTATGATCTCATAGGGAGCAATCGGTGAAGCTATCATCATTCGGATCGTGGATCTTTTGAGCAAGGGGATAGACAAGGAGGACTTGGCAGGACTGCTGCAATCCATCTACAGCTGTAAGCAATATTTTGTCCTCATTAATATAATTTGATTGGCATGTTTCTTTCTAATTCGTGTTCAATCTCACATGAATTTGTCTATTTATTAGATAGATCTATTTCGGACTAATCTTGATAGAGTAGGAAGTGGTCGTACTTTGTTTGTCTACAGGGTTCATCGAGGAGCAAAGGATTGGAGCTCAAATCGGAGCGTGCAAGGACAAACGTCGATAAACAAGTACTTCTATTCTCCTTCCTTCTCATGTATTAGTTTGGATAGATTTGAAAGGAATTCAGTGTCCACATTAAGCACTTTCTGTCTTAGAGTTTAGGGTCTAGCTCTTTGAGGCAATCTAAATGTCAGCAAGGAGATTTTCCTACAACAGAAACTGGCGACCATACTGAGGATCGAATCAGAACTTTCTTAGTTTTGTCTTTCCTCATAGACCTTGTCTTACCTGATTGTTTTCTTAGGCCTTTTTCACCCCATTTATCCGATTGCACTTGTTGATTGACTCTTTATCCCATCACAATCAGCTTGTTTGTCGAAATTTGATTGAAATTTTGAGTTTTTGGACCTTTTTATGAGTTTTTTGAGCACGGCGCCCCCTTGCCTTGTTATCAGAGTGTCAACGCTCCCTTAAGCTATTGGACAGAGCTTTATAACACTCTAGTGKCCCTTATACCAGAGCGCCAGCCCTTTTTGCCCAAAATTTCTTCAAAAATTACAATTTTTGGAGGTCCAGACCCTGTTTCTTCACTTGCTGAGTTGCTTTGTGATTCGATGATGCTTCCTTTGACCTTTGACATGCTTCCTYCTAAGAAGTAAACACCTTGTTGTTCAGATTTTATTCCTTTCTTCCTTATTTTTCAGTTTTTCCTGTTGAGAGCTTGAAATCAATCCCTTGCTTTCTTCTCTCCTATCCGACTGAGCGGGAACTCTAGTGAAGGACATTTGAAGTCTGTAACTCTTCTCATTTGGTTCTTTGAGGTCATCTGATCCAATCTCTTTCTCCTTCCTTTTGCATTTTTTATTTTCTTTCTCTTGTTTTATTCCAAAAGGGTGTGTTGTTTGTGCGAAATTTGCATTTTCTTGTCCAAACCTCCTTGATCTGAAAGAGTAGTTGGTAGGACAAGTTTTTGCATTGAATTGATCATCATTCGCATGAAAAAGAAAAAAGTACATCTTAATGATTAGTTTTCATATTAGTTTGCATTTATGAAATGTTGTAGCATCATATTGGATTTAATTGAGAACAAAATTGATTGAGGGCATTCCTTATCAAGTGTTTGATAGTGAAAACGACTCTTCTTCTCTCCCTTAAATAGGTATTCATTGAAGAGAAACGATTGCTTATCATACTTCATGCATATTTTTGGGAATTGAGTCATCATTCCATCAGTTTCACTTTCGTACACCCTCTGAGTAAACAACAGCCATTAAAATCAACGCTTAACTAAAATTTATCAGACTTTTTACATCTTTGCTAGCAAACCTACATTAGTTTAAGGTGTAGGGATTTGGAATAGGTTGAAAGGATAACTTTCCAAAGATATCAAACAAAATTAGTATCTTGCGGTAGGGAGATTCAAATCCAATTGTCGTATTGGCTTGCTGGGATCCCCCTCTCACACAGGGGTTACGCACGAGGTCACATTCGGGTGAGTTACGGAGATTATCCCTCCGCGGCCCAACTGTTTGTAGTGGTCGGATCATATTATGGGGATCGCTTCAAGGTAAATCCACAATTTCTGCGTAGAAGCCTTTTAGTTGATTTCGGGCTCGATACCCTGCCCGTACGTTCGGATCGGACTGTCGACTATTCCAACCCAGGGGCTGACTGTGAGTTGGTGACCTTAGTAGCCACAATCTTTAGGGCCTCACACAAGGTGACGGTGAAGGGAAGTCTCACTGTACCTGGAACAGACGTTGCTCAAACTCACTCGGGCTCCTTGGAGGGTAAATACACAATTACTGCGTGGAAGCTTGCACCAAGGTGAAAGTCCGTTAAGCACGTCGCCAACGTAACTAACCACCCTCTCTATCCCCGCCCCTTCCTATTTTGATCTCACGACGTTGGATTTCATCACCAACTAGTGGTTTCATCGTAGGAAGGTTTGTTTGATTGATTGCTTCTTAGATTCGTAGCGTTTGTTGTTTGTTTTACTTAGTGGACCTTAAGTCCAGTCAGTGTTAATGGCATCGAATCCTGGGAGTACCAATGGAGGAACCCCTTCTCCTAGGGAAACTTATACCTTTCCTTTGTTTGGAAACTTTGGTCCTCCATCTGTTGCCACACTGTTCAGGTTGGTAAGAAGAAAACTATTAGGTTCCCTTGCATGTTATGTAAAGGTAATCATTACTCTCACCTTTGTCCTCGCATGGACGAGGCTTCTTCTCTTTTGAAAAAACTTCAACTTCCAAAAGGTTATCGTAAGCTTTCCTCCGACCCATCATTGGTTGATGGACTGGTCAATCCGGTTCCATCCCCGGTCAATCCGGTTGATCAGGTGGTCAATCTAGTTTCCTCCTCGATTGAACCACAAACCCAAGTAGTTGATCCAGTTCTGTCATCGATCAGCCCCGCTCTTCATCAAAAGAGTGACACCAAAGTGGTCGATCTATTTTCATCCTAGGTCGATCCCACTCTCCTGTTAGAGAGTGACACCAAAGCAGTTGATCTATTTATACCCGTCGACCCCATTCTTCCCTTGGAGAATGAAACTCAAGTGGTCGATCCAGTTTTTTCATCGGTCGATCCCACTCCTCCTTTGACGAGTGCCAAAGTGGTTGATCCAGTCCTTTCCTCAGTCAATCCCACCCTTCCTTCGAAGAGTGCTAAAGTGGTTGCTCTGGTTACATCATCCGTCAATCCCACTCTTCCTATGAAGAGTGCCAAAGCGGTCGATTCAAGTCCACCATTGATCGATCCTACTCTCCCTGTAGAGAGTAAACCCGATACTACCCACGTTTCTCTCATTAATAAAGACTCTACCATGCTAGGGGGCATTCCTCGTTCTCCTATGAAACCCCCTTCAAGTAATGAGACCATCCTTTTTGATTGGGGTGCGCTAACTGGACCTCGTCTTCCCTCTCACATTCCTTTCCAAATTACAGTACAGGTTTTTGGTTGGGACGTTCCTCAAACGCTAATAGATGAAGGTGCATCCGTTAGAATTTTGTCCTCAGTTGCTTGGCATGCTTTGGGTTGTCCTCATCTTGCACCGGTTACACAGAATCTGTTAGCTTTTAACAGAAGAACTAGTCAACCTTTAGGGATCCTTCCTTAGTTTCCTATAACTTTGGGAGGGAAAACTGTCTTTATCGATGTCATGGTAGTCCGAGACCCCTTGGATTTATATTTACTCCTTGGGCGAGATTTTGTCTATGCCATGAAAGCTATTGTATCCACACTTTTCCGTGTGATATCTTTCTCTCACAATGGAAGAATTGTGACCATTGATCAACTTTCATTCATAGGTCCTGATTGGGTTACCTCCCTAAGTGGTTCTTATATGCAGACAGTATCACCCCCGCCGCATGTCAATTATGTGGCGTTGTCTCCCATGACCTCAACTTCCGACAATTTGGATCCGGTAGTTGACATGGTGATCTCTTCGGTAGGGTTATTGGAGCTTGATCTCCTTACCCCTGTCACGACCCTCGACATGTGTTCCTTCTAGAGTGATTCTCTTCCATCCAGCGAAGATCTCTTGGAGTCCATGACCGATTTTTTTCCCTTGACATAGTATCCTTCCAGATAATTATCCTCTTGGAAGCCATGATCAAGAATAAGCCATGAGCATAGTTTTTCTTCTCTGTGGAAAGCTTGTTAAAAAATGAAACAGAATCTTTGAGCATAGTTTTCCTCTCTGTAGCAAGCTTATTAAAAAATGAAACAGCAATCTGGGGATCGAACTCAGAACCTTGAGCATAGTTATTTTCCTGTTTCAAGCTCGTTAAAAAAAGAAACAATCACCTCTCCCTTCAAGTTGAGTCTTTCGTCAGATCTCGTAGATGTCGAGTTGAGTCTTTCGTTAAATCTCATTTTTGAACCTTCATTTCATCCACCTGTATCCTTTTTCTCCATCTAACACAAAAATTGGTGGCAACCTCAAAGTCGGTGAATGAATTGAAGCTTGGGGGGCATGTCTCCAGCCTTTGATGATCATTCTGGAGCTAAGCCACCAGCTTTCAAGCTGGGGGCATACCGAGCTTAGTCTTTGTTCTTTCTCGTGCTCGTAAATACATGAGAATGCAACCGGGCAAACTTTTATCTCTTTTTCGGACCTATATGGACACCACACGAAAAAGGAACCCCCTTGGAGTCTACTTTAAACCATTTTCAGACTCTCTAAATATGAAAAGATTGTCGAGTGACCTTGCTTCCTTTCACACTCATTAAAAGGTCAGAAAGGGCGTCTTTCGAGCGATAGTATACCCCTTTTTCAGTATCGTTATACTATTGTACAAAAAAGGAACTGAGAGAGTTCTCTTTTAAGTGTTTTTCCAAACTCTATAATCTCGAAAAACCTTCGAGTTTTCTGTCTTTGGACTCGTTAAAGCACACATCGACAGGCCCATATGGGACTGATCCCTTACTTCTTCCGGTTCGTTAAACAAAGGAAGAGGAACTTACCGAAGGTGAGTTATATCGAGCATGTGTTATCCTCCTCGAGCTCCTTAAACCAAAAAGAGGTACTCATCGATCTAGATGGGGGAAAAATTGAAAGGAACAAGCCAAGCAGTCTCTTGCGAACATTATCCAACAATTCTTAGAGTCACCCTTGAACACAGCACTTTGTCATTTGCACGCATCATAATCCGCTGAACCTCTGCACTGAGCCAATCCTTTGAGTCCCTTTCACTCCTTTGGGTCACCCGATGCAAGTCACCGTACCCACTGCATAAGTGTTGGTCCATGTCATGTTTTGTTGTTGTGCCTCAGTGTTCAAGGGAAGTATCCGCCTCGAGAGTCAGCCATCACAAATATCTTGTCTCAATACCCGTGTCAGTCCATGTTCATTTGATCTACCAATTACATCTCTATGTCTGTTTCGTGTCGTTGATGGGGGATACATCAAGGCCCTCCCTCGACGAGTCTATTCCTGTCGACTTCAACACATTATCCAGGAATCAGGCTTAGAAACCAGTTAGTACTTTGGGACCTGCATGCCTCAATGGCAGGCCTCCTCACATCAGATAGTAGGTTTACATCATTGACCTCTGATCGGATGATTCCACAGATGTTCGACCTCATCTCATCTATTCACATTCGCTGGAATGTACTAGGGTACCTTGGGAATCATTGACATTAATGGTGATCTCCCTCGTGCTTGTTAATGGTTTACATCATTGACCAGTAATCAAGTGGTTTCTGCCATGTTCGACATCAGAACATCTATTCACATGGTTAGATTCATATCACATTGGGATCGGTAAGAAGACCCTGGGTTGAGTGATCACTTTGATATGTACTTTGCCCAGGTTGCGACGGAGTTTCTTTTGAACAATGACACATATACTGTTACATAGATCCAATTTGTATTGGTCATGGCTATGTCATGTCATCTCGTAGATCCATTGTGTATTCTTCATGGCTACGATCAGTTCATGTCATGAGAGAATACATCCACAGTGTATTTTCAGTGGCTATACCTTTTTTATTAATACAATTATTTATCCGCAGTGTATTTTATGGTGGCCATATCTTGCAAGTCTTGATCACCCAAGCATAGGTATGCCTGCCTTTGGTTTGAAACATGTCATAATATTTGTTGGATGTTTGTGTGCAATTTTTGTCAGGTTCTCTCCATCTATACCCTTGCTTGAAAGTCTACAAAGCATTTCAGTTATCAGTTCCTATCTTCTAACTTCATACTTTGGGCGGCAATCTGTTACACATCTAAATTACTCACTTTGATAGTCTCACAAGTGTCGTCATTACAAAGGTCGCAAGTGTCGCATTTTTCTCACAAGGTCGCAAGTGTCGCAAGAAAGCATACTACCATGATGCCTATGTCGTGCCTATAATGACATGAGAAGGACACTTGAAACACATATAACATTTTATTTGGAAGAGGAGAAATGAGTCAGCAGGCTTGCAAACCTTTTGCCTTCTGAAAACACCCAAAAACCTGAGTTTTGGAGGAGAGCGCTCCCCTATACCTCTTCTCGGAGCGTCGGCACTCCCCCTTACACTGTCTGGGAGTGTTATAAATCTCCCCTATCCCTTTTGAGGGAGTGCTATGGATTTTGAGAGCGTTGGCGCCCCCCTAAAACCTACTAGGGAGCACTACAACGCTCTGATGGTCCTTTTGAGGGAGCGCTACCTATTCTGGGCAGTGGTTAAGTTGTTGAGATGAATAGGGGAAGGATCTTTTCATTCTTGGAAGGCAGTTGGATTCAAATCCCTATTCCATCCATGATCTTAGGGCAGATCTTTAACTGAAGGAGGAAAATCCTCAACTTCCCCAAGGATATCTCAAGCTGTTGAGCCTCTCCAAGGCTATATAAGCAAGCTTTCTACTGGTGAAAAGGGACTGGAAAGAGAGAATCACACCAAACTTATGATCTCATAAGTGGTGCTGGAACAAAGATAATTTGGAAGCAAGAGCCCTATGATCTCATAGGGAGCAATCGGTGAAGCTATCATCATTTGGATCATGGATCTTTTGAGCAAGGGGATAGGCAAGGAGGACTTGGCAGGACTGTTGCAATCCATCTACAGCTGTAAGCAATGTTTTATCTTCATTAATATAATTTGCTTGGTCTGTTTCTTTCTAATTCCTGTTCAATCTCACATGAATTTGTCTATTTATTAGATATATCTATTTCAGACTAATCTTGATAGAGTAGGAAGTGGTCATACTTTGTTTGTCTACAGGGTTCATCGAGGAGCAAAGGATTAGAGCTCAACTTGGAGCGTGCAGGGACAAACGCCGATAAAGAGGTACTTCTATTCTCCTTCCTTCTCGTGTATTAGTTTGGATAGATTTGAAAGGAAGTTAGTGTCCACGTTAAGAACTTTCTGTCTTAGTGTTTAGGGTCTAGCTCTTTGAGGCAATCTACCTGTCCGCAGGGAGATTTTCCTACAACAGAAACTGGCAACCATACTGAGGATCGAATCAGAACTTTCTTAGTTTTTTCTTTCCTCATAGACCTTGTCTTACCTGATTGTTTTCTTAGGCCTTGTTCACCCCATTTATCTGATTGCACATGTTGATTGACTCTTTATCACATCACAATCAGCTTGTTTGTCGAAATTTGATTGAAATTTTGAGTTTTTGGACCTTTTTATGAGTTTTTTTATCCTGGCGCCCCCTTGCCTTGTTATCAGAGCACCAGCGCTCCCTTAAGCTGCTAGATAGAGATTTATAATGCTCTGGTGGCCCTCATACCAGAGCGCCAGCCCTTTTTGCCCAAAATTTCTTCAAAAATTACAATTTTTGGAGGTCCAGACCCTGTTTCTTCACTTGCTGAGCTTCTGTGTGATTCGATGATGCTTCCTTTGACCTTTGAAATGCTTCCTCCTGAGAAGTAAACACCTTGTTGTTGATATTTTATGCCTTTCTTCCTTATTTTTGAGTTTTTTCTGTTGAGAGCTTGAAATCAATCCCTTGCTTTCTTCTCTCCTATCTGACTGAGCGGGAACTCTAGTGAAGGACATTTGAAGTCTGTAACTCTTCCCATTTGGTTCTTTGAGGTCATATGATCCAATCTCTTTCTCCTTCCTTTTGAGTTTTTATTTTCTTTCTCTTGTTTGATTGCAAAAGGGTGTGTTGTTTGTGTGAAATCTGCGTTTTCTTGTCCGAACATCCTTGATCTGAAAGAGTAGTTGGTAGGACAAGTTTTTGCATTGAATTGATCATCATTGCATGAAAACGACAAAAGTACATCTTAATGATTAGTTTTCATATTAGTTTGCATTTCTGAAATGTTGTAGCATCGTATTAGATTTGATTGAGAATAAAATTGATTGAGGGCATTCCTTATCAAGTGTTTGATAGTGAAAATGACTCTTCTTCTCTCCCTTAAATAGGTATTCATTGAAAAGAAATGATTGCTTATCATACTTCATGCATATTTTTGGGAATTGAGTCATCATTCCATCAGTTTCACTTTCATACACCCTCTGAGTAAACAACAGGCATTAAAATCAACGCTAAACTAAAATTTATCGGAATTTTTACATCTTTGCTAGAAAACCTACATTAGTTTAAGGTGTAGGGCTTTGGAATAGGTTGAAAGGATAACTTTCCAAAGCTATCAAACAAACTTAGTATCTTGTGGTAGGGAGATTCAAATCCAATTGTCGTATTGGTTTGCTGGGATCCCCCTCTCACACAGGGGTTACGCACAAGGTCGCATTCGGGTGAGTTACGGAGATTATCCCTCCGTGGCCCAACTATTTGTAGTGGTCGGATCGTATTATGGGGATCGCTTCAAGGTAAATCCACAATTACTGTGTGGAAGCCTTTTAGTTGATTTCGGGATCGATACCCTGCCCGTACGTTCAGATCGGACTGTCGACTCTTCCCACCCAGGGGTTGACTGCGAGTTGGTGACCTTAGTAGACACAATGTTTAGGGTCTCACACAAGGTGACAGTGAAGGGAAGTCTCAATGTACCTGGAACAGACGTTGGTCAAACTCACTCGGGCTCCTTGGAGGGTAAATCCACAATTACTGTGTGGAAGCTTGCACCAAGGCGTAAGTCTGTTAAGTAGGTCGCCAACGTAACTGATCCACCCGCTCTATCCCCACCCCTTCCTATTTTGATCTCGTGACGTTGGATTTCATCACCAACTACTGGTTTCATCATAGGAAGGTTTGTTTGATTGATTGCTTATTAGATTCGTAGCATGTGTTGTTTGTTTTACTTAGTGGACCTTAGGTCGAGTCAGTGTTAATGGCATCGAATCCTGGGAGTACCAATGGAGGAACCCCTTCTCCTGGGGAACCTTATACCTTTCCTTCGTTTGGAAACTTTGGTCCTCCATATGTTGCCACGCTGAGTCTTCCAAGACTCACTATTGGATTACCAGTTTGGTTGTTCCCCACTCTGGTGATCCCGAATAGTCCCAATGTTTCAGTTGCACCTAATACTTTAGATGTCAGTACACCACCCACACATCAACCTCCTACCGAATTTTCGCCTTCTTCACCCATCAAGTCTCCTTCCATTTCTCCCTCTTCGCCTAGTGAAATCTCTAAAGCAAGTAGCCAGGTTAATCAGAAGAAGAAGAAACAGAAAGAGAAGAAGAAGAAGAGCTCGAAAAGGACCAAGACCCCAACAACATCTGATGTTGGATCCAAGCAGCCAATTACCTTTGATAGTACTGGGAGTGTTGATGAGGTCAACAAGATTAAAATGAAGAATCCAAAACCCAAATTCCCTTGCAGCCTTTGTAAGGGTGACCACTTTCTAAGGGATTTTCCCGGTCTTACCCAAGTCTTAGAAATGTGGTCCTCCACGTCATCGGCCTCTGTCGGTCGTATCGATGATACCTCGTCAACTAGTGATGTTCAGGTTGGTAAGAAGAAGAAAATTGTCAAGTTCCCTTGCATGTTATGTAAAGGTAATCATTACTCTCACCTTTGTCCTTGCATGGACGAGGCTTCTTCTCTTTTGAAAAAACTTCAACTTCCAAAATGTTATCATAAGCTTTCCTCCAACCCATCGTTAGTTGATGGACTGGTCAATCTGGTTCCATCCCCGATCAATCCGGTTGATCAGGTGGTCAATCTAGTTTCCTCCTCGATTGAACCACAAACCCAAGTAGCTGATCCAGTTCCGTCATCGATCAGCCCTGCTCTTCATCAAAAGAGTGACACCAAAGTGGTCGATCTATTTTCATCCTCGATCAATCCCACTCTCCTGTTAGAGAGTGACACCAAAGCAGTCGATCCATTTCTACCCGTCGACCCCATTCTTCCCTTGGAGAATGAAACTCAAGTGGTCGATCAAGTTTTGTCATTGGTCGATCACACTCCTCCTTTGACGAGTGCCAAAGTGGCTGATCCAGTCCTTTCCTCCGTCAGTCCCAACCATCCTCCGAAGAGTGCTAAAGTGGTTGCTCCGGTTACATCCTCCGTCAATCCTACTCTTCCTCTGGAGAGTGCCAAAGCGGTTGATTCAAGTCCACCATTGATCGATCCTACTCTCCCTCTAAAGAGTAAACCCGATACTGCCCACGTTTTTCTCATTAATATAGACTCTACCGTGCTGGGGGGGAATTCCTCGTTCTCCTGCGAAACCCCCTCCAAGTAATGAGACCATCATTTTTTATTGGGGTGTGCTAACTGGACCTCGTCTTCCCTCTCACATTCCTTTCCATATTACAGTACAGGTTTTTGGTCGAGACGTTCCTCAAAAGATGATAGATGAAGGTGCATCCGTTAGTATTTTTTCCTCGGTTGCTTGGCATGCTCTGGGTTGTCCTCAGCTTGCATCGGTTACACAGAATCTATTA
>JASDQU010103992.1:53680-75786 GCA_032191745.1 Picea mariana | reverse complement strand
TGTCAAGTTCCCTTGCATGTTATGTAAAGGTAATCATTACTCTCACCTTTGTCCTTGCATGGACGAGGCTTCTTCTCTTTTGAAAAAACTTCAACTTCCAAAATGTTATCATAAGCTTTCCTCCAACCCATCGTTAGTTGATGGACTGGTCAATCTGGTTCCATCCCCGATCAATCCGGTTGATCAGGTGGTCAATCTAGTTTCCTCCTCGATTGAACCACAAACCCAAGTAGCTGATCCAGTTCCGTCATCGATCAGCCCTGCTCTTCATCAAAAGAGTGACACCAAAGTGGTCGATCTATTTTCATCCTCGATCAATCCCACTCTCCTGTTAGAGAGTGACACCAAAGCAGTCGATCCATTTCTACCCGTCGACCCCATTCTTCCCTTGGAGAATGAAACTCAAGTGGTCGATCAAGTTTTGTCATTGGTCGATCACACTCCTCCTTTGACGAGTGCCAAAGTGGCTGATCCAGTCCTTTCCTCCGTCAGTCCCAACCATCCTCCGAAGAGTGCTAAAGTGGTTGCTCCGGTTACATCCTCCGTCAATCCTACTCTTCCTCTGGAGAGTGCCAAAGCGGTTGATTCAAGTCCACCATTGATCGATCCTACTCTCCCTCTAAAGAGTAAACCCGATACTGCCCACGTTTTTCTCATTAATATAGACTCTACCGTGCTGGGGGGGAATTCCTCGTTCTCCTGCGAAACCCCCTCCAAGTAATGAGACCATCATTTTTTATTGGGGTGTGCTAACTGGACCTCGTCTTCCCTCTCACATTCCTTTCCATATTACAGTACAGGTTTTTGGTCGAGACGTTCCTCAAAAGATGATAGATGAAGGTGCATCCGTTAGTATTTTTTCCTCGGTTGCTTGGCATGCTCTGGGTTGTCCTCAGCTTGCATCGGTTACACAGAATCTATTAGCTTTTAACAGAAGAACTAGTCAACCTTTAGGGATCCTTCCTCAGTTTCCTGTAAATTTGGGACGGAAAACTGTCTTTATCGATGTCATGGTAGTCTGAGACCCCTTGTATTTCTCTTTACACCTTGGGCGGGATTATGTCTATGCCATGAAATCTATTATATACACTCTTTTCTGTGTGATATCTTTCCCTCACAATGGAAGAATTGTGACCATTGATCAACTTTCATTCATAGGTCCTGATTGGGTTACCTCCCTAAGTGGTTCTTATATCCAATTAGTATCACCCCCGCCGCATGTCAATTATGTGGCGTTGTCTCCCATGACCTCAACTTCTGACGATTTGGATCCGGTTGTTGACATGGTGATCTCTTCGGTAGGGTTATTGGAGCTTGATCTCCTTACCCCTGTCACGGCCCTCGACATGTGTTCCTTCCAGAGTGATTCTCTTCCATCCAGCGAAGATTTCTTGGAAGCCATGACCGAGTTTTGTCCCTTGACATGGTATCCTTCCAGAGCATTATACTCTTGGAAGCCATGATCAAGAAGAAGCCACGAGCATAGTTTTTCTTCTTTCTGGCAAGCTCGTTAAAAAATGAAACAGAAGCTTTGAGCATAGTTTTCCTCTCTGTAGCAAGCTCGTTAAAAAATTAAACAGCAATCTGGGGATCGAACCTAGAACCTTGAGCATAGTTATTTTCCTGTGTCAAGCTCATTAAAAAATGAAACAATCACCTCTCTCTTCAAATTGAGTCTTTCGTCAGATCTCGTAGATGTCGAGTCGAGTCTTTCATTAAGTCTCGTTTTTGAACCTTCATTTCATCCACCTGTATCCTTTTTCTCCATCTAGCATAGAAATAGGTGGCAACCTCAAATTCGAGAATGAATTGAAGCTTGGGGGGCATGTCTCCAGCCTTTGATGATCATTCTAGAGCTAAGCCACCAGCTTTCAAGCTGGGGGCATACCGAGCTTAGTCTTTGTTCTTTCTCGTGCTCGTAAATACATGAGAATGCAACCTGGTAAACTTTTATCTCTTTTTCAGACCTATATGGACACCACACGAAAAAGGAACCCCCCTGGAGTCTACTTTAAACCCTTTTCAGACTCTCTAAATATGAAAAGATTGTCGAGTGACCTTGCTTCCTTTCACACTCATTAAAAGGTCAGAAAGGGTGTCTTTCAAGTGATAGTTTACCCTTTTTTCGGTCTCGTTATACTATTGTACGAAAAAGGAACTGAGAGAGTTCTCTTTTAAGTGTTTTTCCAAACTCTATAATCCCAAAAAACCTTGAAGTTTTTTGTCTTTGGACTTTTTAAAGCACACATCGACAGGCCCATATGGGACTGATCCCTTACTTCTTCTGGTTTGTTAAACAAAGGAAGAGGAACTTACCGAAGGTGAGTTATATCGAGCATGTGTTATCCTCCTCGAGCTCATTAAACCAAAAAGAGGTACTCATCCATCTAGGTGGGGGAAAATTTGAAAGGAGGAAGTCAAGCAGTCTCTTGAGAACATTATCCAACAATTCTTAGAGTCGCCCTTGAACACGACACTTTGTCATTTACACGCATCATAATCCACTGAACCTCTGCACTGAGCCAATCCTTTGAGTCCCTTTCACTCCTTTGGGTCACCCGACGCAAGTCACCGTACCCACTGCATAAGTGTTGGTCCACGTCATGTTTTGTTGTTGTGCCTCACTGTTCAAGGGAAGTATCTGCCTCGAGAGTCAGCCATCACAAATATCTTGTCTCAATACCTATGTCAGTCCATGTCCATTTGATCTACCAATTACATCTCTATGTTTATTTCGTATCGTTGATGGGGGATACATCAAGGCCCTCCCTAGACGAGTCTATTCCTGTCAACTTCAACACATTATCCGGGAATCAGGCTTAGAAACCAGTTAGTACTTTGGGACCTGCATGCCTCAATGGTAGGCCTCCTCACATCCGACAGTAGGTTTACATCATTGACCTCTGATCGGATGATTCCATGGATGTTCGACCTCATCTCATCTATTCACATTCGCTGGAATGTACTAGGGTACCTTGGGAATCATTGACANGGAATCAGGCTTAGAAACCAGTTAGTACTTTGGGACCTGCATGCCTCAATGGCAGGCCTCCTCACATCCGACAGTAGGTTTACATCATTGACCTCTGATCGGATGATTCCATGGATGTTCGACCTCATCTCATCTATTCACATTCGCTGGAATGTACTAGGGTACCTTGGGAATCATTGACATTAATGGTGATCTCCCTCGTGCTTGTTAATGGTTTACATCATTGACCGGTAATCAAGTGGTTTCTGCCATGTTCGACATCAGGACATCTATTCACATGGTTAGATTCGTATCACATTGGGATCGGTAAGAAGACCCTGGGTTGAGTGATCACTTTGATATGTACTTTGCCCAGGTTGCGACGGAGTTTCTTTTGAACAATGACACATATATTGTTACATAGATCCACTTTGTATTGCTCATCGCTATGTCTTGTCATCTCATAGATCCACTATGTATTCTTCGTGGCTACGATCAGTTCATGTAATGAGAGTATAGATCCACAATGTATTTTCAGTGGCTATACCTTTTTTATCAATACAATTATGGATCCACAGTGTATTTTATGGCGGCCATATCTTGCAAGTCTTGATCACCCAAGCATAGGTATGCCTGCCTTTGGTTTGAAACATGTCATAATATTTGTTGGATGTTTGTGTGCAGTTTTTTTCAGGTTCTCTGTGTCTATACCCTTGCTTGAAAGTCTACAAAGCATTTCAGTTATCAGTTCCTGTAATCTAACTTCATACTTTGTGGGGCAATCTGTTACACATCGAAATTACTCACTTTGATAGTGTTGCAAGTGTCATCATTACAAAGGCCACAAGTGTCACATTTTTCTGACAAGGTCGCAAGTGTCACAAGAAAGAATATTGTCATGATGCCTATGTCATGCCTATAACGACATGAGAAGGACACTTGAAACACCTCAAACATTTGATTTGGAAGAGGAGAAATGAGTCAGCAGGCTTGCAAACCTTTTGCCATCTGAAAACACCCAAAAACCTGAGTTTTGGAGGAGAGCGCTGCCCTATACCTCTTGTCGGAGCATCTGCGCTCCCCCTTACATTGTCTAGGAGCGTTATAAATCTCCCCTAGCCCTTTTGAGGGAGCGCTATGGATTTTGAGAGCGCTGGATCCCCCCTAAAACCTACTAGGGAGTGCTACAACGCTCTGATGGTCCTTTTGAGGGAGCGCTACCTATTTTGGGCAGTGGTTAAGTTGTTGAGATGAATGGGGGAAGGATCTTTTCATTCTTGGAAGGCAGTTGGATTTGAATCCCTAGTCCAGCCATGATCTTAGGGCAGATCCTTAATTGAAGGAGGAAAATCCTCAACTTCCTCAAGGATATCTCAAGCTGTTGAGCCTCTCCAAGGCTATATAAGCAAGCTTTCTAATGGTGAAAAGGGACTGGAAAGAGAGAATCACACCAAACTTATGATCTCATAAGTGGTGCTGGAACAGAGATAATTTGGAAGCAAGAGCCTTATGATCTCATAGGGAGAAATCGGTGAAGCTATCATCATTTGGATCGTGGATCTTTTGAGCAAGGGGATAGACAAGGAGGACTTGGCAGGACTGCTACAATCCATCTACAGCTGTAAGCAATGTTTTGTCCTCATTAATATAATTTGCTTGGCATGTTTCTTTCTAATTCATGTTAAATCTCAAATGAATTTGTCTATTTATTAGATAGATATATTTCCGACTAATCTTGATAGAGTAGGAAGTGGTCGTACTTTGTTTGTCTACAGGGTTCATCGAGGAGCAAAGGATTGGAGCTCAAGTCGGAGCGTGCAGGGACAAACGTCGATAAAGAGGTACTTCTATTCTCCTTCCTTCTCGTGTATTAGTTTGGATAGATTTGAAAGGAAGTCAGTGTCCATGTTAAGCACTTTCTGTCTTAGAGTTTAGGGTCTAGCTCTTTGAGGCAATCTACCTGTCTGTAGGGAGATTTTCCTACAACAGAAACTGGTGACCATACTGAGGATCGAATCAGAACTTTCTTAGTTTTGTCTTTCCTCATAGACCTTGTCTTACCTGATTGTTTTCTTAGGCCTTGTTCACCCCATTTATCTGATTGCACTTGTTGATTGACTCTTTATCCCATCACAATCAACTTGTTTGTCGAAATTTGATTGAAATTTTGAGTTTTTGGACCTTTTTATGAGTTTTTTGAGCCTGGCACCCCCTTGCCTTTTTATCAGAGCACCAGCACTCCCTTAAGCTGATGGACAGAGCTTTATAACTCTCTGGTGGCCCTTATACCATAGCGCCAACCCTTTTTGCCCAAAATTTCTTCAAAAATTACAATTTTTGGAGGTCCAGACCCTGTTTCTTCCCTTGTTGAGCTGCTTTGTGATTCGATGATGCTTCCTTTGACCTTTGACATGCTTCCTCCTGAGAAGTAAACACCTTGTTGTTCATATTTTATGCCTTTCTTCCTTATTTTTGAGTTTTTGTTGTTGAGAGCTTTAAATCAATCCCTTGCTTTCTTCTCTCCTATCCGACTGAGTGGGAACTCTAGTGAAGGACATTTGAAGTCTGTAACTCTTCTCATTTGGTTATTTGAGGTCATCTGATCTAATCTCTTTCTCCTTCCTTTTGCGTTTTTTATTTTCTTTCTCTTGTTTGATTGCAAAAGGGTGTGTTGTTTGTGCGAAATCTGCATTTTCTTGTCCGAACCTCCTTGATCTGAAAGAGTAGTTGGTAGGACAAGTTTTTTCATTGAATTGATCATCATTTGCATGAAAATGACAAAAGTACATCTTAATGATTAGTTTGCATATTAGTTTGCATTTTTGAAATGTTGTAGCATCATATTGGATTTGGTTGAGAACAAAATTGATTGAGGGCATTCCTTATCAAGTGTTTTATAGTGAAAACGGCACTTCTTCTCTCCCTTAAATAGGTATTCATTGAAAAGAAACGATTGCTTATCATACTTCATGCATATTTTTGGGAATTGAGTCATCATTCCATCAATTTCACTTTCGTACACCCTCTGAGTAAATAACAGCCATTAAAATCAACGCTTAACTAAAATTTATCAGACTTTTTACATCTTTGCTAGCAAACCTACATTAGTTTAAGGTGTAGGGATTTGGAATAGGTTGAAAGGATAACCTTCCAAATCTATCAAACAAACTTAGTATCTTGCGGTAGGGAGATTCAAATCCAATTGTCATATTGGCTTGCTGGGATCCCCCTCTCACATAGGGGTTACGCACGAGGTCGCATTCGGGTGAGTTATGGAGATTATCCCTCCGTGGCCCAACTGTTTGTAGTGGTCAGATCGTATTATGGGGATCGCTTCAAGGTAAATCCACAATTACTGTGTGGAAGCCTTTTAGTTGATTTCTGGCTCGATACCCTTCCTGTACATTCGGATCGGACTATCGACTATTCCCGCCCAGGGGCTGACTGCGAGTTGGTGACCTTAGTAGCCACAATATTTAGGGTCTCACACAAGGTGACGGTGAAGGGAACTCTCACTGTACCAGGAACAGACATTGGTCAAACTCACTCAGGCCCCTTGGAGGGTAAATCCACAATTATTGCGTGGAAGCTTGCACCAAGGTGTAAGTTCGTTAAGCAGGTCACCAAGTAACTGATCCACCCGCTCTATCCCCGCCCCTTCCTATTTTGATCTCGCGACGTTGGATTTCATCATCAACTAGTGGTTTCATCGTAGGAAGGTTTGTTTGATTGATTGCTTCTTAGATTCGTAGTGTGTGTTGTC
The DNA here is from genome assembly GCA_032191745.1 of Picea mariana. Lineage (NCBI taxonomy): Eukaryota > Viridiplantae > Streptophyta > Pinopsida > Pinales > Pinaceae > Picea > Picea mariana. The sequence goes on along the minus strand of JASDQU010103992.1, from coordinate 69,052 downwards.
TGTTTTATTTAGTGGACCTTAGGTCGAGTCAGTGTTAATGGCATCGAATCCTGGGTGTACCAATGGAGGAACCCCTTCTCCTGGGGAACCTTATACCTTTCCTTCATTTGGAAACTTTGGTCCTCCATATGTTGCCACACTGAGTCTTCCAGGACTCACTATTGAATTACCAATTTGGTTGTTCCCCACTCTGGTGATCCCGAATCCTCCCAATGTTTCAGTTGCACCTAATACTTTAGATGTCAGTACACCACCCACACATCAACCTCCTGTCGAATTTTCGCCTTCTTCGCCCATCAAGTCTCCTTCCATTTCTCCCTCTTTGCCTAGTGAAAGCTATAAAGCAAGTAGCCAGGTTGATCAGAAGAAGAAGAAACAGAAAGAGAAGAAGAAGAAGAGCCCGAAAAGGACCAAGACCCCAACAACATATGATGTTGGATCCAAGCAACCAGTTACCTTTGATAGTACTGGGAATGTTGATGAGGTCAACAAGATTAAAATGAAGAATCCAAAACCCAAATTCCCTTCCAGCCTTTGTAAGGGTGACCACTTTCTAAGGGATTTCCCCGGTCTTACCCAAGTATTAGAAATGTGGTCCTCTGCGTCATCGGCCTTTGTCGGTCATGTCAATGATACCCCATCAACTAGTGATGTTCAGGTTGGTAAGAAGAAGAAAACTGTCAAGTTCCCTTGCATGTTATGTAAAGGTAATCATTACTCTCACCTTTGTCCTCGCATGGACGAGGCTTCTTCTCTTTTGAAAAAACTTCAACTTCCAAAAGTTTATCGTAATCTTTCCTCCGACCCATCGTTGGTTGATGGACTGGTCAATATGGTTCCATCCCCGATCAATCCGGTTGATCAGGTGGTCAATCTAGTTTCCTCCTCGATTGAACCACAAACCCAAGTAGTTGATCCAGTTCCGTCATCGATCAGCCCCGCTCTTCATCAAAAGAGTGACACCAAAGTGGTCAATCTATTTTCATCCTCGGTTGATCCCACTCTCCTGTTAGAGAGTGACACCAAAGCGGTCGATCCATTTCTACCCGTCGACCCCATTCTTCCCTTGGAGAATGAAACTCAAGTGGTCGATCCAGTTTTTTCATCGGTCGAGCCCACTCCTCCTTTGACGAGTGCCAAAGTGGCTGATCCAGTCCTTTCCTCTGTCAGTCCCACCCTTCCTCTGAAGAGTGCTAAAGTGGTTGCTCCGGTTACATCCTCCGTCAATCCCACTCTTCCTCTGAAGAGTGCCAAAGCTGTCGATTCAAGTCCACCATTGATCGATCCTACTCTCCCTCTAGAGAGTAAACCCGATACTGACCACATTTTTCTCGTTAATACAGACTCTAACATGCTAGGAGGCATTCCTCATTCTCCTGCGAAACCCCCTCCAAGTAATGAGACCATCCTTTTTGATTGGGGTGCGCTAACTGGACCTCATCTTCCCTCTCACATTCCTTTCCATATTACAGTACAGGTTTTTGGTCGGGACATTCCTCAAATGCTGATAGATGAAGGTGCATCCATTAGTATTTTTTCCTCAGTTGCTTGGCATGCTTTGGGTTGTCCTCAGCTTGCACTGGTTACACAGAATCTGTTAGCTTTTAACAGAATAACTAGTCAACCTTTAAGGATCCTTCCTCAGTTTCCTGTAACTTTCGGAGGGAAAAATATCTTTATCGATGTCATGGTAGTCCAAGACCCCTTGGATTTATCTTTACTCCTTGGGCGGGATTATGTCTATGCCATGAAATCTATTGTATCCACTCTTTCTCGTGAGATATCTTTCCCTCACAATGGAAGAATTGTGACCATTGATCAACTTTCATTCATAGGTCCTGACTGGGTTACCTCCCTAAGTGGTTCTTATATGCAGACAGTATCACCCCTGCCACATGTCAATTATGTGGTGTTGTCTCCCATGACCTCAACTTTTGACGATTTGGATCTGGTAGTTGACATGGTGATCTCTTCGGTAGGGTTATTGGAGCTTGATCTCCTTACCCCTGTCACGACCCTCAACATGTGTTCCTTCCAGAGTGATTCTCTTCCATCCAGTGAAGATCTCTTGGAAGCCATGACCGAGTTTTGTCCCTTGACATGGTATCCTTCCAGAGCATTATCCTCTTGGAAGCCATGATCAAGAAGAAGCCACAAGCATAGTTTTTCTTCTCTGTGGCAAGCTCGTTAAAAAATGAAACATAAGCTTTGAGCATATTTTTCCTCTCTGTAGCAAGCTCGTTAAAAAATGAAACAACAATCTGGGAATCGAACCGAGAACCTTGAGCATAGTTCTTTTCCTATGTCAAGCTCGTTAAAAAATGAAACAATCACCTCTCCCTTCAAGTTGAGTATTTCATCAGATCTTGTAGATGTTCAGTCGAGTCTTTCGTTAAGTCTTGTTTTTGAACCTTCATTTCATCCGTCTGTATCCTTTTTCTCCATCTAGCACAGAAATTGGTGGCAACCTCAAAGTCAAAGAATGAATTGAATCTTGGGGGCCATGTCTCCAGCCTTTGATGATCATTCTGGAGCTAAGCCACCAGCTTTCAAGCTGGGGGAATACCGATCTTAGTCTTTGTTCTTTCTCGTTCTCGTAAATACATGAGAATGCAACCGAGTAAACTTTTATCTCTTTTTCGGACCTGTATGGACACCACACAAAAAAGGAACCCCCGTGGAGTCTAATTTAAACCCTTTTCAGACTCTCTAAATATGAAAAGATTTTCGAGTGACCTTGCTTCCTTTCACACTCATTAAAAGGTCAGAAAGGGAATCTTTCGAGCGATAGTTTATCCCTTTTTCGGTCTCGTTAGACTATTGTACGAAAAAGGAACTGAGAGAGTTCTCTTTTAAGTGTTTTTCCAAACTCTATAATCCCGAAACACCTTCCAGTTTTATGTCTTTGGACTCATTAAAGAACACATCGACAGGCCCATATGGGACTGATCCCTTACTTCTTTTGGTTCATTAAACAAAGGAAGAGGAACTTACCGAAGGTGAGTTATATCGAGCATGCATTATCCTCCTCGAGCTCATTAAAACAAAAAGAGGTACTCATCCATCTATATGGGGGGAAAATTGAAAGGAGCAAGCCAAGCAGTCTCTTGAGAACATTATCCAACAATTCTTAGAGTCACCCTTGAACACGGCACTTTGTCATTTGCACGCATCATAATCCGCTGAACCTCTACACTGAGCCAATATTTTGAGTCCCTTTCACTCCTTTGGGTCACCCGACGCAAGTCACCGTACCCACTGCATAAGTTTTGGTCCACGTCATGTTTTGTTGTTGTGCCTCAATGTTCAAGGGAAGTATTCTCCTCGAGAGTCAGCCATCACAAATATCTTGTCTCAATACCCATGTCAGTCCATGTTCATTTGATCTACCAATTACATCTCTATGTCTGTTTCGTGTCGTTGATGGGGGATACATCAAGGCCCTTCCTCGACGAGTCTATTTCTGTCGACTTCAACACATTATCCGGGAATCAGCCTTAGAAACCAGTTAGTACTTTGGGACCTGCATGCCTCAATGGCAGGCCTCCTCACATCCGACAGTAGGTTTACATCATTGACCTCTGATCGGATGATTCCATGGATGTTTGACCTCAACTCATCTATTCACATTCGCTGGAATGTACTAGGGTACCTTGAGAATCATTGACATTAATGGTGATCTCCCTCGTGCTTGTTAACGGTTTACATCATTGACTGGTAATCAAGTGGTTTCTGCCATGTTCGACATCAGGACATCTATTCACATGGTTAGATTCATATCACATTGGGATCGGTAAGAAGACCCTGGGTTGAGTGATCACTATGATATGTAATTTGCCCAGGTTGCGACGGAGTTTCTTTTGAACAATGACACATATACTGTTACATAGATCCACTTTGTATTGGTCGTGGCTATGTCTTGTCATCTCATAGATCCACTGTGTATTCTTCGTGGCTACGATCAGTTCATTTCATGAGAGTATAGATCCACAGTGTATTTTTAGTGGCTATACCTTTTTTATCAATACAATTATGGATCCGTAGTGTATTTTATGGCGGCCATATCTTGCAAGTCTTGATCACCCAAGCATAGGTATGCCTGCCTTGGGTTTGAAACATGTCATAATATTTGTTGGATGTTTGTGTGCAGTTTTTGTCAGGTTCTCTACATCTATACCCTTGCTTGAAAGTCTACAAAGCATTTCAGTTATCAGTTCCTGTCTTCTAACTTCATACTTTGGGGGGCAATCTGTTACACATCGAAATTACTCGCTTTGATAGTGTCGCAAGTGTCATCATTACAAAGGTCGCAAGTGTCTCATTTTTCTCACAAGGTCGCAAGTGTTGCAAGAAAGCATACTACCATGATGCCTATGTTGTGCCTATAATGACATGAGAAGGACACTTGAAACACCTCAAACATTTGATTTGGAAGAGGAGAAATGAGTCAGCAGGCTTGCAAACCTTTTGCCATCTGAAAACACCCAAAAAAATGATTTTTGGAGGAGATCGCTCCCTTATACCTCTTCTCGGAGCGTCGACACTCCCCCTTACACTATCTGGGAGCGTTATAAAGCTCCCCTGGCCCTTTTGAGGGAGCGCTATGGATTTTGAGAGCGTTGGCGCCCCCCTAAAACCTACTAGGGAGCGCTACAATGCTCTGATGGTCCTTTTGAGGAAGCGCTACCTATTCTGGGCAGTGGTTAAGTTGTTGAGATGAATGGGGGAAGGATCTTTTCATTCTTGGAAGGAAGTTGGATTCGAATCCCTATTCCAACCATGATCTTAGGGCAGATCCTTAACTGAAGGAGGAAAATCCTCAACTTCCCCAAGGATATCTCAAGCTGTTGAGCCTCTCTAAGGCTATATAAGCAAGCTTTCTAATGGTGAAAACCGATTGGAAAGAGAGAATCACACCAAACTTATGATCTCATAAGTGGTGCTGGAACAGAGATAATTTGGAAGCAAGAGCCCTATGATCTCATAGGGAGAAATCGATGAAGCTATCATCATTCGGATCATGGATCGTTTGAGCAAGGGGATAGACAAGGAGGAATTGGCAGGACTGTTGCAATCCATCTACAGCTGTAAGCAATGTTTTGTCCTCATTAATATAATTTGCTTGGCTTGTTTCTTTCTAATTCGTGTTCAATCTCACATGAATTTGTCTATTTATTAGATAGATCTATTTCAGACTAATCTTGATAGAGTCGAAAGTGGTCGTACTTTGTTTGTCTACAGGGTTCATCGAGGAGCAAAGGATTGGAGCTCAACTCGGAGCGTGCAGGGACAAACGTCGATAAAGAGGTACTTCTATTCTCCTTCCTTCTCGTGTATTAGTTTGGATAGATTTGAAAGGAAGTCAGTGTCCAAGTTAAGCACTTTCTATCTTAGAGTTTAGGGTCTAGCTCTTTAAATGCTTCCTCCTTAGAAGTAAACACCTTGTTGTTCATATTTTATGCCTTTCTTCCTTATCTTTGAGTTTTTGTTGTTGAGAGCTTGAAATCAATCCCTTGCTTTCTTCTCTTCTATCCGACTGAGCGGGAACTCTAGTGAAGGACATTTGAAGTCTGAAACACTTCTCATTTGGTTCTTTAAGGTCATATGATCCAATCTCTTTCTCCTTCCTTTTGCGTTTTTGATTTTATTTCTCTTGTTTGATTGCAAAAGGGTGTGTTGTTTGTGTGAAATCTGCGTTTTCTTGTCCGAACCTCCTTGATCTGAAAGAGTAGTTGGTAGGGCAAGTTTTTGCATTGAATTGATCATTCGCATGAAAACGACAAAAGTACATCTTAATGATTAGTTTTCATTTCTGAAATGTTGTAGCATCATATTGGATTTGATTGAGAACAAAATTGATTGAGGGAATTCCTTATCAAGTGTTTGATAGTGAAAACGACTCTTCTTCTCTCCCTTAAATAGGTATTCATTGAAAAGAAATGATTGCTTATCATACTTCATGCATATTTTTTGGAATTGAGTCATCATTCTATCAGTTTCACTTTTGTACACCCTCTGAGTAAACAACAGCCATTAAAATCAACGCTTAACTAAAATTTATCAGACTTTTTACATCTTTGCTAGCAAAACTACATTAGTTTAAGGTGTAGGGCTTTGGAATAGGTTGAAAGGATAACTTTCCAAAGCTATCGAACAAACTTAGTATCTTGCGGTAGGGAGATTCAAATCCAATTGTCCTATTGGCTTGCTGGAATCCCCCTCTCACATAGGGGTTATGCATAAGGTCGCATTCGGGTGAGTTACGGAGATTATCCCTCCGTGGCCCAACTGTTTGTATTGGTCGGATCGTATTATGGGGATCGCTTCAAGGTAAATCCACAATTACTGCGTGGAATCCTTTTAGTTGAATTCAGGTTCGATACCCTGCCTGTACGTTCGAATTGGACTGTCGACTGTTCCCGCCCAGGGGCTGACTGCAAGTTGGTGACCTTAGTAGCCACAATCTTTAGGGTCTCAAACAAGGTGACGGTGAAGGGAATTCTCACTGTACCTGGAACAGACGTTGGTCAAACTCACTCGGGCTCCTTGGAGGGTAAATCCACAATTACTGTTTGGAATCTTGAACCAAGGCATAAGTCCGTTAAGCAGGTCGCCAACGTAACTGATCCACCCACTCTATCCCCGCCCCTTCCTATATTGATCTCGTGACGTTGGATTTCATCACCAACTAGTGGTTTCATCGTAGGAAGGTTTGTTTGATTGATTGCTTCTTAGATTTGTAGCGTGTGTTGTTTGTTTTACTTAGTGGACCTTAGGTCGAGTCAGTGTTAATGGCATCGAATCCTGGGAGTACCAATGGAGGAACCCCTTCTCCTGGGGAACCTTATACCTTTCCTTCGTTTGGAAACTTTGGTCCACCATATGTTGCCACAGTAAGTCTTACAGGACTCACTATTGGATTACTAGTTTGGTTGTTCCCAACTCCGGTGTTCCTGAATCCTCCCCATGTTTCATTTGCACCTAATACTTTAGATGTCAGTACACCACCCACACATCAACCTCCTGTCGAATTTTCGCCTTATTCTCCCATCAAGTCTCCTTCCATTTATCCCTCTTCGCCTAGTGAAATCTCTAAAGCAAGTAGCCAGATTGATCAGAAGAAGAAGAAATGGAAAGAGAAGAAGAAGAAGAGCCCGAAAAGGACCAAGACCCCAACAACATCTGATGTTGGATCCAAGCAACTAGTTACCTTTGATAGTACTTGGAGTGTTGATGAGGTCAACAAGATTAAAATGAAGAATCCAAAACTCAAATTCCCTTGCAGCCTTTGTAAGGGTGACCACTTTCTAAGGGATTGCCCTGGTCTTACCCAAGTCTTAGAAATGTGGTCCTCCACGTCATCGGCCTCTGTCAGTCCTGTCGATGATACCCCATCAACTAGTGATGTTCAGGTTGGTAAGAAGAAGAAAATTGTCAAGTTCCCTTGCATGTTATGTAAAGGTAATCATTACTCTCACCTTTTTCCTCGCATGGACGAGGCTTCTTCTCTTTTGAAAAAACTTCAACTTCCAAAAGGTTATCGTAAGCTTTCCTCCGACCCATCGTTGGTTGATGGACTGGTCAATCCGGTTCCATCCCTGGTCAATCCAGTTGATCAGGTGGTCAATCTAGTTTCCTCCTCGATTGAACCACAAACCCAAGTAGTTGATCCAGTTCCGTCATCGATCAACCCTGCTTTTCATCAAAAGAGTGACACCAAAGTGGTCGATCTATTTTCATCCTCGGTCAATCCCACTCTCCTGTTAGAGAGTGACACCAAAGCGGTCGATCCGTTTCTACCCATCGAAACCATTCTTCCCTTGGAGAATGAAACTCAAGTGGTCGATCCAGTTTTTTCATCGGTGGATCCCACTCCTCCTTTGATGAGTGCCAAAGTGGCTGATCTAGTCCTTTCCTCGGTTAGCCCCACCCTTCCTCTGAAGAGTGCTAAAGTGGTTTCTCCGGTTACATCCTCCGTCAATCCCACTCTTCCTCTGAAGAGTGCCAAAGCGGTCGATTCAAGTCCACCATTGATCGATCCTACTCTCCCTCTAGAGAGTCAACCCAATGCTGCCCATGTTTTTCTCGTTAATACAGACTCTACCGTGCTGGGGGGCATTCCTCGTTCTCCTGTGAAACCCCCTCCAAGTAATGAGACCATCCTTTTTTATTGGGGTACGCTAACTGGACCTCGTCTTCCCTCTCGCATTCCTTTCCAGATTACAGTACAGGTTTTCGGTCAGGATGTTCCTCAAATGATGATAGATGAAGGTGCATCCATTAGTATTTTTTCCTCAGTTGCTTGGCATGCTTTGGGTTGTCCTCAGCTTGCACTGGTTACACAGAATCTGTTAGCTTTTAACAGAAGAATTAGTCAACCTTTAGGGATCCTTCCTCAGTTTCCTGTAACTTTGGGACGGAAAACTGTCTTTATCGATGTCATGGTAGTCTGAGACCCCTTGGATTTCTCTTTACTCCTTGGGCGGGATTATGTCTATGCCATGAAAGCTATTGTATCCACTCTTTTCCATGTGATATCTTTCCCTTTAATGGAAGAATTGTGACCATTGATCAACTTTCATTCATAGGTCCTGACTGGGTTACCTCCCTAAGTGATTCTTATATGCAGACAGTATCACCCCCGCCGCATGTCAATTATGTGGCGTTGTCTCCCATGACCTCAACTGATGACGATTTGGATCCGGTAGTTGACATGGTGATCTCTTCGATAGGGTTATTGGAGCTTGATCTCCTTACCCTTGTCACAACCATTGACATGTGTTCCTTCCAGAGTGATTCTCTTCCATCCAGCGAAGAGCTCTTGGAAGCCATGACCGAGTTTTGTCCCTTGACATGTTATCCTTCCAGAGCATTATCCTCTTGGAAGCCATGATCAAGAAGAAGCCACGAGCATAGTTTTTCTTCTCTGTGGCAAGCTCGTTAAAAAATGAAACAGAAGCTTTGAGCATAGTTTTCCTCTCTGTAGCAAGCTCGTTAAAAAATGAAATAGCAATCTGGGGATCGAACCTAGAACCTTGAGCATAGTTCTTTTCCTGTGTCAAGCTTGTTAAAAAATGAAACAATCACCGCTCCCTTCAAGTTGAGTCTTTCATCAGATATCGTAGATGTCGAGTCGAGTCTTTCGTTAAGTCTCATTTTTCAACCTTCATTTCATCTGCCTGTATCCTTTTTCTCCATCCAGCATAGAAATTGGTGGCAACCTCAAAGTTGGTGAATGAATTGAAGCTTGGGGGGCATGTCTCCAGCCTTTGATGATCATTCTGGAGCTAAGCCAACAACTTTCAAGCTGGGGGCATACCGAGCTTAGTCTTTGTTCTTTCTCATGCTCGTAAATACATGAGAATGCAACCGGGTAAACTTTTATCTCTTTTTTAGACCTGTATGGACACCACACAAAAAAGGAACCCCCCTGGAGTCTACTTTAAACCCTTTTCAGACTCTCTAAATATGAAAAGATTGTCGAGTGACCTTGCTTCCTTTCACACTCGTTAAAAGGTCAGAAAGGGCATCTTTCGAGCGATAGTTTACCCCTTTTTCGGTCTCGTTAGACTATTGTACGAAAAAGGAACTGAGAGAGTTCTCTTTTAAGTGTTTTTCCAAACTCTATAATCCCGAAAAACCTTCGATTTTTCTATCTTTGGACTTGTTAAAGCACACATCGACAGGCCCATATGGGACTGATCCCTTACTTCTTCCGGTTCATTAAACAAAGGAAGAGGAACTTACCGAAGGTGAGTTATATCGAGCATGTGTTATCCTCCTCGAGCTCATTAAACCAAAAAGAGGTACTCATCCTTCTAGATGGGGGGGAAATTGAAAGGAGCAAGCCAAGAAGTCTCTTGAGAAAATTATCCAACAATTCTTAGAGTCGCCCTTGAACACGGCACTTTGTCATTTGCACGCATCATAATCCGCTGAACCTCTGCACTGAGCCAATCCTTTGATTCCCTTTCACTCCTTTGGGTCACCCGACGCAAGTCACCATACCCACTGCATAAGTGTTGGTCCACGTCATGTTTTTTTGTTGTGCCTTAGTGTTCAAGGGAAGTATCCACCTCGAGAGTCAGCCATCACAAATATCTTGTCTCAATACCCATGTCATTCCATGTTCATTTGATCTACCAATTACATATCTATGTCTGTTTCATGTCGTTGATGGGGGATACATCAAGGCCCTCCCTCGACGAGTCTATTCCTGTCGACTTCAACACATTATCCAGAAATCAGGCTTAGAAACCAGTTAGTACTTTGGGACCTGCATGCCTCAATGGCAGGCCTCCTCACATCCGATAGTAGGTTTACATCATTGACCTCTGATCGGATGATTCCACATATGTTCGACCTCAGCTCATCTATTCACATTCGCTGGAATGTACTAGGGTACCTTGGGAATCATTGACATTAATGGTGATCTCCCTCGTGCTTGTTAATGGTTTACATCATTGACTGGTAATCAAGTGGTTTCTGCCATGTTCGACATCAGGACATCTATTCACATGGTTAGATTCGTATCACATTGGGATCGGTAAGAAGACCCTGGGTTGAGTGATCACTTTGATATGTACTTTTCCCAGGTTGCGACGGAGTTTCTTTTGAACAATGACACATATATTGTTACATAGATCCACTTTGTATTGGTCGTGGCTATGTCTTGTCATCTCATAGATCCACTGTGTATTGTTCGTGGCTACGATCAGTTCATGTCATGAGAGTATAGATCCACAGTGTATTTTCAGTGGCTATACCTTTTTTATCAATACAACTATGGATCTGCAGTGTATTTTATGGCGGCCATATCTTGCAAGTCTTGATCACCCAAGCATAGGTATGCCTGCCTTGGGTTTGAAACATGTCATAATATTTGTTGGATGTTTGTGTGTAGTTTTTTTCAGGTTCTTTGCGTCTATACCCTTGCTTGAAAGTCTACAAATCATTTTAGTTATCAGTTCCTGTCTTCTAACTTCATACTTTGGGGGGCAATCTGTTACACATCGAAATTACTCACTTTGATAGAGTCGCAAGTGTCACATGTTTCTCACAAGGTCGCAAGTGTCGCAAGAAAGCATACTGCCATGATGCCTATGTCGTGCCTATAATGACATGAGAAGGACACTTGAAACACCTCAAACATTTGATTTGGAAGAGGAGAAATTAGTCAGCAGGCTTGCAAACCTTTTGCCATCTGAAAACACCCAAAAAACTGAGTTTTGGGGGAGAGCGCTCCCCTATACCTCTTCTCGGAGCGCCGATGCTCCCCCTTACACTATATGGGAGCGTTATAAAGCTCCCCTGGCCCTTTTGAGGGAGTGCTATGGATTTTGAGAGCGTTGGCGCCCCCCTAAAACCTACTAGGGAGCGCTACAATGCTCTGATGGTCCTTTTGAGGGAGCGCTACCTATTTTGGGCAGTGGTTAAGTTGTTGAGATGAATGGGGGAAGAATCTTTTCAATCTTGGAAGGCATTTGGATTTGAATCCCTAGTCCAGCCATGATCTTAGGGCAAATCCTTAACTGAATGAGGAAAATCCTCAACTTCCCCAAGGATATCTCAAGTTGTTGAGCCTCTCCAATGCTATATAAGCAAGCTTTCTAATGGTGAAAAGGGACTGGAAAGAGAGAATCACACCAAACTTATGATCTCATAAGTGGTGCTGGAACAGAGATAATTTGTAAGAAAGATCCCTATGATCTCATATGGAGCAATCGGTGAAGCTATCATCATTCGAATCGTGGATCTTTTGAGCAAGTGGATAGACAAGGAGGACTTGGCAGGACTGCTGCAATCCATCTACAGCTGTAAGCAATGTTTTGTCCTCATTAATATAATTTGCTTGGCCTGTTTCTTTCTAATTCATGTTCAATCTCACATGAATTTGTCTATTTATTAGATAGATCCATTTCAGACTAATCTTGATAGAGTAGGAAGTCGTTGTACTTTGTTTGTCTACAGGGTTCATCGAGGAGCAAAGGATTGGAGCTCAATTCGGAGCGTGCAGGGACAAATGTCGATAAAGAGGTACTTCTATTCTCCTTCCTTCTCGTGTATTAGTTTGGATAGATTTGAAAGGAAGTCAGTGTCCACGTTAAGCACTTTCTGTCTTAGAGTTTAGGGTCTATCTCTTTGAGGCAATCTACCTGTCCGCAGGGAGATTTTCCTACAACATTTGGCCTATAGTAGGGACATGCAACTGCTTCCCCCTGGTCATTTGAGGAGGATTTTGTATCATCTGATTCCAATACTGGGCCAAATAATCAGGTATATTTTTTCCAGCAGGTGGGGTTGGTCCCCCTATCGTAGGTAGTGTTCCAACCGAAAGTTGTGTGCCAATTTAAGGTTAGGTTGTAATGGGAATGTGTCCGGTAAGAGGAAGTTGAAACGTACCACCTTGTCCACCAACAGGAATCTGCAAGTTCGGTGTAATGGACGGGATAGTTCCACTAGGATTAGGATTGTTAAGGGGAGATAAGAAAGGTCTCCCAAAAGGAAATTGAGGGAGTGTCAGAATAAAATTGGGAACAGGGTGCCTAGGAGAATAAGGACCACCAGGAGAACCGGATGGGGTCTGCGGAGGAGTTGGATTCAACGCATGGTATCCAGGTGGTAGTGTCGGAATGACATTGGGCATTTGTTGCATGTTTATAGGAGCAAGACTAGCCGCAGTGAACCTGGTTGGGACACTCGTAGTATTCGTGAGATGGGCCATTTCAGCAGGGACAGTAAAGTGATAAGTGGTAGTCAACGGGACAGTCTCTGTCTCAGAAACCACAGGGGGGTTGAATCCGAAGACCACAGGTGAACCAGGACCAAACAGGGCCCGGCGAAAATCACTGTTAGACCAAAAAGGATCTTGGCCTTCTATGCCCGGAAAAGGTCCAACGGGTGATCCAGAAGATGTCACAACTAATTCTCCGGAAGAATTCAGTTGTCTAAATGGTTGCTCAGAACGAGGGCGAAGTCGAAAGTCCTATGGAGTATTGGTAATTCAAAAATGCTCTAGAGAGTCAATTCATTCCACTTGTGGCGTGGTAGCGACTGGGACTTCACTTGGCTGAGGAGAGCCCTCCGATGCAGTTGTAGACAAGGGTTGAGTGCCTTCAGGATGCTATAGAGACAAACCTTGCATTCTATGTGAACGACGTGGAGGAGCTATCATGAACGAGTGAAAAACTTCGTGAAGAAAATTCTATGGTCAACTTCGAGAAACAAACAACAAGCGCTAGTAAACAAAATCTAGGAAGCAATCACCAAGCAAACAAGACCTTCTAATTTCGAATCCACTAGTTGGTGATGAAATCCAACGTCGCAACAACGAGACGAGAAGGGGCGGGGCCAGGGTGGAAAAGTTACACCGACGACATGCTTAATAGACTTACACCCTAGTGCAAGCTCCCACACATAATCGTGGGTATACCCTCCAAGGAGCCCGAGTGAGTTTGGTCAACGTCAATTCCAGGTACCGTGAAGACTTTCCCCTCCACAGTCACCTCAGGTAAGAACCTAGAGAGATAGTCCACTAAGGTCACCACCAACAACAATAAATCCTGGGGGAACAGTCGACAGTCCGATCCACACGCAAGGGCAGGGTATCTAGCCCAAAATCAACTCAAAAGGCTTCCNTGATACCAACAAAGCAGGGTGAGTAACTCTGTCAATACCAATGCAACCTCGTGCTTGACCCTTGTGTGAGAAGGGCTTCCCAGGACAAGATGTTGCAAATGGAATTTAACACTCCCTAACATAAGATGCTATTGTGTGTTTTGTGCTTTTGGAGAGTGTATCTCTCTTCCTACTCTAAAGCGCTAGCCTAACTAAATGTTGGTGTAAAATAGCCCTAGAAAAGAGTGACTAGATAAATTTTATGATTACCCAATGTTATTAAGAGCTGTTGTTTACTCAAAGGAAACGGAAATGAAACTTATGATGTATGACTCTGACCCAATCAATGCAAGGATGAGAATGAAATATATCACTTTTCGTTCAATGAATCCTATGTATGGGAGAGAGAGAAAGTTTTCTAGATCAACCTTGTACTACAATGCAAAATTTCCTTTCAAATGTAAATGCAAACAATCACTTATCAAATGACAATTCTCTATTGTGTCTTTTTCAAATACTTCAACAAGCTCAATAATTTGATTTTCAATGTTTTCTAAAACGAAAAGAAATTTTTTGAAAGAAAAACTTGTTTGTTCACTTTTCAAAAAGGACCCACACTATAACAGCGAGAGTACAGAAAGTCAAAAACCAAATGAACAAGCAATAATAAACACCTAATCCACTCTTTCAACGAAAAAAAAAATAAAAAGCAAACCAATTTAGTTTTTTCAAATGCAAAAGAAAATGATCTTTCAAACCAATAAGCAAATGATAAAAACCAAACAAACTTAACTTTCAGCCAATCATTGGATCTTAACTATTCAAACACACTCAGATTCTGAAAACAGAGAGAATGGTTTTGCAAAGAAAAGCCAAGAAACGAAAGTCAAGCCAAAAATGACAAGAAAAGCCTTGAAATCGTAAAACTGTTCATGCATGCAAACAAAGACAAGAAAGATATCAATCTGAGGTCCAAGAGACTCTTATGAGGCAATGACACTGATCTGGGTAGTTAAAAAAGCCAAAACTCAAATTCAAAGTTTTGAAAAATGGTGTTCGCAGGCAAGCAATAATACACAGTGCGAGAATCACTGATTCTCGCAGGTAACCCTTGAGCAGGGTGTGAGAACCTCGCACTGAAACCTAAAGGCAGAGTGCGAACTCTACCTATTCTCACAGGCTGCAATGAAGTACAGTGCGAGAATTCCTGAACATAATCAAAATTTGAAAAATGAAGCAAAATTTAAAAAGGCTTCTGAACCCAGAGGGTCTATCGGGATCTCCTGAAGACTCAGAGATTGATAGGACAGGAGAAAAGTGAAACCGGAGAAAATGGCCACAGAAAAATATCAAAATCCACAGAAAAAATGGGATGTTCCCCAGTGGAGTCACCAATTTTGTTATTGGATAAATCCGTAAGTGCGGACACAAACCAATCTCCCTAGATCCACCTGGATCTAGAACAAAGCAAGACAGAATATGACTCTTTCCCTAGATTTCAACTATTGAATTAAATAGGAGGAAAGAACAAAGAACATACCTTATTATCGCTTCCTTTGATCTTTGTTGCTCCCGCTTCACTCCAGTGCTCTTGTGCAGCCAAGATCAAGACAACACAAACCAACCAAAGTGAAGAAAGCACAATCTATTCAACAGTCAATCTATGTATATGATCAAGGAGTTATACAATAAAGTGGACTTAGCTTTATGGGAAAGGGACATATTACTGTATCATATTAATGGAAAGTAAAGATT
>JASDQU010103992.1:9598-21316 GCA_032191745.1 Picea mariana | reverse complement strand
TTTTTTTTTAAGACAATGCCATTTGCACCATATTTGGTGTAACAAACGGCCGCAAATATTTAAACAGCTATTTGTTTGTATGGTTCATGCATTCATGAAGGAAAAACCCTAGCTATGATGTAGCTATTTGTTTGTATGGTTCATGCATTCATGAAGGAAAAACCCTAGCTATAATGTGAAAGAGACTATATGAGTTATTAATTACCTTGGGTTTCTCTTCTCTTATCTCTATATTTTTTTTTAAGCTCTCTATGTAATGTTGTTGTAAAACTAACATAGTGTACGACAATAAGTTGGACAACCTAGCAATTCTCATCTCAACCCAAGCCGTATAAAAACATAATTTTATAATAACAAGGTTATATATATATATATATATATAATAGAAATATATAATTTAATAATTAATATTTTGAATTAAAAAAATATAAATTCAAGGTTAAATTCTATAAATTATATTGTATCATTTGGTTTTGGTTAAAGGGATTGGTTCTCTTTCACAATTTGAATTATTTTTCATTGTTTTAGATATGAATATAGTTGTGGAAAGGATGACTCTCTAGTCATGACTATATCCATATTAATATAACACCACGTGGAAGGGTCATTGGGACTTTCCACCACTTATGTTTATTATTCTTTCATTGTTTAGCTTGAAAAACTTTTTCCTTCAGGTAATACTTGTAACGAAATGCATGTCCATTCTTAAAAATAAAATCTATATGAACCACATGCATGTCCATTCTTAAAAAATGTCCACTTTAAAAAAAAAATGTCCATTCTTAAAAAGAAAATTTATATTAGAATGCAATATGTTCATTGTTTAACAATTATTTTCATATGGTTTTCACTCTTCAATATGATTTTATGTAATAACCCTTTGCTAAAATTAATGTAAATGCAAATTTGAGCATAAGTTGTGTTACATATTATCTCTTTTACCCCAAATGAATAAAATAACCTATAGCATTTTTAGTGGTAGAAAGAGATTCAAAAGACTAGTATTCAAGAGACATATCAAGCATTTTTACATAAATTTGGACCTCTCATAATGACTCTAAATGCGGATTGATATTAGTATCCATGACTTCATAAATAGGCTAGATTTTTTCGTATACCAAGGTCCAAAAGGGGAAAATAGGAGTTGTTATGGAGGGCATGGAAGAATTTTTGGGAACAAAACAATAACAAACTACGCACTACTCAAAGATGTTCTAGATCAAAAAGAGTTTCTTGAAAGAGGATAAGTATCTTGAATAACCCTTCACAGGGGGGAGATTTTGATGCTACAAGAGAGAAGATAAACCCTATATTTTGGCTCCTACCATGGAGCTACATATGAGGCTATGCCATCACTAAAGATAGATAAGACTTCTCTTATAATTTCTATGAACATTTACTAGATGGTATAAGTACAATTTACAAGTGTCTAATTCAATGTTTTATAAATATTTGACAATATAATGGGTTCCGTCCTTTGTCTTGAAATAAACAAACCCATACTATGTCTCTAACCCTCATAGATTCTTATGATTGTTGTAGCTTTTACTTCTCTCTACCAAAATAAAGTCTCACTCAATCAACCCTTTGTGTGGTCCAAAAGCAATAAGAGTTTTAAGATAAAATAATGTAGGATAAGATGAGTATGTTCCAACCACTTTTCACCACTCTTTATAATCTCCAACACTAGTCATAGCCTTAACTCAATATTCCCATATGTTTCTCAATTTCCTTGTAGCTTTTCACAATGGACATAAATCTTTATGTGCCTAAGTTTGATGGATCCCTAAATGGGAACATGATCTACTCTTAAATTTGTAGTCTAGAAGCCTACTTAAAAATTAATCCTACTTTGATAAAACAATTAGAATATCCTTAGAGTTAAGGTACACATGAAATAAGAAACCCTCACTTGGTGGAAAATACACACCCAACAACATGAAACCTTTAACAAACCTTCCATCAACACTTGGGATAATTTCAAAGATGTAGCCCCTAAGTAATTCTACCCAATATGGTATAAGGATGTAATGTTGGCATAATTTTTGTAGCTCTAATAGAATATGATTGAATAGTCACTTCAAAATTTCATTAATAACTTCGATAAAATTCCCATCAAACTTGAGGTAAGGTATCTATTGATATTATGGTAGCTGCAGGAGGTATTTACCTCCACATGTAAACCTGACGAGAATAAAATACTCCGGGAAGCAAGAAGAAACCCTAATGAGTTGGCTAATAACCCTAGAAGACATGTCGGCTCAAGAAGATAACTTGTATTAGGTTATTAGCCTCCAAGAGTAGAAGTCGGCCAGAAGAAATAATATATAGTGAACAGAAAGATACCCAGAATGAGAAGTCGGCCCAGACAATTAGCCATAATTACTATAAATACATGAGGCTAGTCTTCATTTTGGCAGGCAGTCTCAGAATTGCAGAGCAACACTTGTGCGCACTGCAGTGCCCAGTTTTGTGCGCAAGTTTGAGGAGAGTTGCCGGTGCAGCTGCTGTAGCTAGCAATTACGTTTTGGCTTGGACTATCTCTTGGTTAGGGTTTGGACTATCTGATCAACTCTTGTTGGTGCGCTGTCCTTGGGGAAAGGTGCGATACCCTTTGTTTGGCTATCTAGCCTAGGTTTTGCTTCCAGAGTGATTCTCTGTCAAGGTAGGGTGGCTTCGGCCTATGGTTGGGTAACAATAGAGATATTGTCAATGGTAAAACGAGCACATCCATTATATTCTAACAGGTTATGGGCCCACACCTCCTTCATTTAGTCTAACCACTGAAAGGAAGCATAGCCGTAAGATATATTGAGCTCATTGAAGAACTGCCGCTAGGGTTTCTAGCAGGAGCAGTCACCATAGCACTGCCGCTAGGGTTACTAGCAGGTGCAGTTGTAGAAACCCTAAACCTCTCGTTGAGGCACCTTAAGTGAAGGGATTCACATAATTTCTAGATAGATCAGTGCGCCCTAGCCTAGCGCATCTCCTAATACTCTCAGCAAGCCAAGACGTCAAGTTTGAGTTTCTAGTCAAATCTAGGGTTGACCAAGTCAGAGCAGCCATGACTTACTCTATGAAGTCAGAGAACAAGTTAGATGGAGCTTCTAACTTCAGAGTGTGAAAGACAAGGATCGACCTCATCCTTGCCAAGAATAAAGTGCTGAATATCGTGAAAGGAAAGATCGTGGAACCAGTGTTTGAAGAAGGAAAAGAGAATGAACCACAAAACGTTGCAGTTATGGAGAAGTTCAAAGACAGTGACATCAATGCTATGAGTATCATAGTGGAATCTATAAAAGACCACTTGATACCGTACATCTCCCATCTTGACTCATCGAAGAAGATGTACGATGCCCTAACAAATCTCTTCTCGATCAGAAACATTGGACAAGTTATGAGTCTGAAGAATGAGCTCCATGACATGAAGATGAATGATGAGGACAACATAACATCATATTTTGTGAGAATCTCTTCGTTAAGAGATCAACTACAAGCTATTGAAGAGATCATCTCAGAGAAGGAATTGGTAAACATAGTACTCAACGGTCTTCCCAAGATGTGGGATGCATTTGCCGCAAGCATGAACAGAAGAAAGGAGTATTCGACATTTGAAGAACTTTGGACTTGTTGTGCTAAAGAAGAATCAAGGATCAGTGCAAAAGAGAAACCCCACAAGAAGTACGATAATCAAGCCTTCATAGCAAGATTCAAGAATTTCAGGAACAAAAGGAAGTGTGGCTCAAGGAGGAAGCCAAATCAAGAGAAAGACATTTCAGAAATACAATGCTTCAACTGTCGAAAGTATGGTCACTACAAGAATCATTGTCCCGAGATAAAGAAAAGGAAGGGGATACACGAAGCATCGGTTGCCGAAGAAAAGGAACCTACAAAGAAGACCAAGCAAGATGAAAGAGGCTTCTTCTTCTGAAGGTAACAATACTCTTCTTATTTCTTGTACATATCTTGTTTGCATCGTCTCTGTACATATCTTGTATATCTATCTCTTGGAAGATAATGTGTTCCAAGAAGAACTATACCTATGGAAGAACAACAAGATAAGGATGGATATCATTAGATAATACACATGAAAGGATGAAATATGTCAAACAAATCATGTGAAAGATATTGCAAGATAAGTCGAATCCATCATGAAGAGACTTAGGAGAAGCAAAGATAGAAAGAAGTTAGAGAAATACTTATAACGTTTTGTAGAAGACAACAAGACGAAAGCGTGGAATCTGTTAGAAGGAGTCCACGTCGATTATATGCACTCATACATGAAGCAAGGATTAGGAGGGAGCTAATCCTATGATCCATTAAAGATGATGAAGTATATATCCATGGTAGCAGCCATGAAAGATAGTATGTGTCCAGTTCAAGCTCAGAAGAAGTCTTCTTCGAAGAGAAGCCTTAAAGTATCCCTGGTTGTCCATCCACATTCATGATCCTATGATGAAAGAAAGAAATGGAATCTTTAGGGCATTGAATCTATAAGAAACTCCATGGACCCGAGAACTAAAGAAACACATCAGGAAGAACATGAAGATTCCAAGAAAGAAAGAGAAGCCATTACAACCAGTCATTGTATTAAGAATCACAAGATTACCAGCCTGATATGAACTCAATAAAAGCAATCAAGCAGAGGAACTGAAAGTCGTGATGAAGAACAGTGTATGAAAGACTTATGAATGAAAGCATTGCGAGATCTAGAACTAGAGGCTCTCTCAGATGGAGGGAGAAGATTATGATGATTACTCATTTCGATAAACCAAACATATCTTTACATGAGTCAATATCCATGAGTTGGAGTTCTACAATAGATAAATGTAAAGAATGTTCTCCAGAGAAATTGAGTAAAGAGCATATGAAGAGAAATATCAAGACTTTGAGGCATACCAGAAAGAGACCCTTGTATGCATATGGAAGAAAATAACTTGGTGGAGAACCTCCAGTGCACAACATAAGCGTGGTGAAGATTTCCTATAACAGAGATATTGTATCAAGATGATTACTCAATAATCAGATCTCATGATGACAGAAGAAGTGCCACATGGATATGTTCTAGTTTTCCAACAATGATATACTCTATTGTTTAGAGCTACATGAAGCCTTCACAGAAAATCAATGTTCCAGACTAAAGTACATTTGAAATCAAGCATTACATTATCCGTGATGAAGTTCAGAAAGGAGAAAGAGGTTCTCCAATACATATCTCCACAGATGAGCAGATAAACATACATCTTGGTAAAGCTTCTATCCAAGATGAAAGAGTTTGCGTACTCAAGCTGGAGCTCGTGGAGACGACTTCTTTATTGAAAAAGGAAGAGATGACTCCCAGGTTGGGAGGGAGCTCTGATATGTATTGATTTATGGACAATCATTTTTCAGTTCGAAAAATGGTCCAAGATGAGCAGCTTCCTTTCCAATTCAGAAAGTGGATTGAGATTTCTGACGGACAGTGATTTCCCATTGTGGTTAACATGGAAAATGGTCTAGATTGCTGATGTATCATAGACAATGACTTCCCATTGTGGTTAACATGGGGAGTGGTCTAGGATCATCTCTCTTCTTGAGGATTACTCAAGAAGACTGGCCCGCCTCGCCAGATAGTGATTTCTCATTGTGGTTAACATGAGGAATGGTTTGTTTTGGAGGTTGGTATAGGACAGTATTTTCCTCTTGTGGTTAACAGAGGAAATGGTCCGAACAATAATTCCTTAGGGTTTATACATTCTCTCCAGGGTGCACTTTGATTAGTGTAGGAGGAATGGCCCAGGGTGGGAAATGGCCCAGACTCAGCAATCAGGGACATACATTCCTTAGGGTTTATACATTGTCTCCAGGGTGCACTTTGATTAGTGTAGGAAGAATGGCCCAGGGTGGGGAATGGTCTAGGTTGAGAAGACAAGACAATTATTCTTCCTTGCTTGAGAAGAATAGTCCAGATATCTCATTGCTCTACTCTGAGGGTAGATATTCTTTCAGATCTCACAGATGTGAGTGAAAGATTGGCCAAGATTATTCAGTTTATATCATAACATTGTTTCTGTTCAGGTTGATATCAGATGATTTTTATGAAGACTATATGACAGTAGATATATACTACTATGGTGGATGTGCTCCACTGTTCGTGACTATACGTTGCTGATCAAGTACTTGTGTGTTACTTGGTGTGGTAGTGTACCATTGGATTGTAGTTATGTACTACTATGGATAGAAACAATTGTGTTCTATTTTGCTTTGATTGCCTTGAAGACTATCAGTAGTATTGGAAATGATTATCAGTTATATGGATAATCAAAGGACAGAGATTTCCTAGACGGAAAATGGTTCAGAGAATTTACTCTTCTAGATTAGAAGAATGGCTCTTGTATCACTCTATGGAGTGAGCTTCATGTCTGATTACTCAGATAGAGTATGGTTTCGAGATATGATGCAACTGATGACACTGATGATGATGATGGTTCTCATGATCTAGTCATGATCTAGTCTATACAACTATATTGATGCTACCGGGTGAATGGTATGTTTGTGCTCAAGACCATTACCTATAATACCTCTCTAGCTAGGAGGGAGTGTTGATATTATGGTAGTTGCGAGAGGTATTTACCTCCACGTGTAAACCCGACGAGAATAGAATACTCCAGGAAGTAAGAAGAAACCCTAATGAGTTGGCTAATAACCCTAGAAGACATGTCAGCTCAAGAAGATAACTTGTATTAGGTTATTAGCCTCCAAGAGTAGAAGTCGGCCAAAAGAAATAATATATACTGAACAAACAAATACCCAGAATGAGAAGTCGGCCCAGGCAATTAGCTAGAATTACTATAAATACAAGAGGCTAGTCTTCATTCTGGCAGGCAGTCTCAGAATTGCAGAGCAACACTTGTGCGCACTGCAGTGCCCAATTTTGTGTGCAGGTTTGAGGAGAGTTGTCAGTGCAGCTGCTGCAACTAGCAGTTACGTTTTGGCTTGGACTATCTCTTGGTTAGGGTTAGGACTATCTGATCAGCTCTTGTTGCTGCGCTATCCTTGGGAAAAGGTGCGCTACCCTTTGTCTGGCTATCTAGCCTAGGGTTTTCTTCCAGAGTGATTCTCTGTCAAGGTTAAGGTGCTTGGAGGGTGGCTTCGGCCTATGGTTGGGTGAAAATAGAGATATTGTCAATGGTAAAACGAGCACATCCATTATATTCTAACAGTATCCTATATACCCTCTCCATTAAGTTTGTTTCTATTTTTATTCCTCGCATCAAAATAGTAACAAAAATCTTCCCCACCTTCTCATTGGATAATGTCTTCCAACTACCTTCCAAAATTGAATCTAATTCTAATTAAACTACCCAATTCACATGTGAATGGATTTTCTTCCCCTACTATCTCAACCACAACCAGTTGTCTCTATAGACAACTGGTCTTGTTAGTAAAGGGAAGCATAAATTCTACTCTTATCACCAGTGGTATGAAAATTCTAATCATGAATGTTGCAT
This sequence comes from Picea mariana, assembly GCA_032191745.1. NCBI lineage: Eukaryota > Viridiplantae > Streptophyta > Pinopsida > Pinales > Pinaceae > Picea > Picea mariana. The sequence continues at coordinate 13,826 of JASDQU010103992.1, read as the reverse complement.
ATTTCAAGCCAAAAAGTCCAAGCTTCTCCTTGCCAAATTGTGATAGGTAATCAAAGTACCTATCCCAAAGGAATATCTAAAAGAACCTAAGTTCCACAATTGTTTTATTTTCCTCCTAGTTCAACAATATACTAATCTTAAGTGAGAATATATTTCACTCACACTTTCTAGATTAGGTGAAATGTAGACAACTCATCATGGACAATGGAAATCAATTTTTTTTTATTCATTATGTCTCCCTACCACACCACATCTACAACCATGCCATATTGTATTGATAAAATAAGTAGGTTCATCCACACATATCAAGGAAGGTGTTTTGTCACTTTTTCCAATGGGCCTTTCATTGATGTAGTTGATTGTGATATTACATATTGGATTGTTGTGAGACAATCCTTGGCAATCCCTACTAGTTTGATAGAAGGGAACAATATGATGGATTTTTAAACACCTACAAACTTCACAATGATGATAACATATACCATATCACATATTTTGTCCCTTAATCACAATGATAATATTGATAGGCTACACCCCAAGAGCTCACTTTAATTATTGATTTAGGATTATACAATCTTAGAGGTACCATGCACTATATATGCAAACTACATGAATTAAGCTATTGAGAAGTGACTAAGTCAAAGAGAATGATATCATCTATTTCTATAATGCAACTACTGAAATAAACATGAATCTTGACTTCACTAATAAACATATCATTGGGGATGTTGCAATCAACATGAATCTTGACTTCACTAATCAACATCCATTCAACTACAAATTTAAAACAACCATCTTAATTCCTTATATACTCTTTCAATTGTTAATTGAAATTAAACATCATTCTAAATTTTATTATTGATGGAATGAAATAAATAACATAGATTCATAATAAGAATAGTAAACAACTACTATGCTAGAAGAAAATCATATTGCAATGAACAATGAAAATGAGCAATAGGTATTCATCAAATTCCTCCCTTGAGTGGGCCTTGATCCTAGGAAGATTGTTGAATTCTTAAGACAAAGCCATAGCTTAAATCACCATGAACTATCATCTCATTAATCAACAAAAAAGAAGGTACAACATTCAACCGCAATTGGAGCTCAAGATATCTCCAATGGAAGGTAAAATCTATCTAACCTAATAGAATTGCTATGCTCTTTTTAAATAAATAAAAAATCTTTGGATTCATTGGGATGAACCATAGGCAACCCATTATTTTATTCAATCATTCCCTAAAGTCTATCCATATGTCTCACTTTGTAAGAACCCTCGTAAGTTGTGGATAACTTGTGGAGTTTCAAACTCAAGGTTGACCATAATGGTTGCTTTCATGGGCCATTACATCTCATATTGGATCCAAATTTGAGTGCCATGAAATGATTGACATGATCCTTTGAAATTCTCCTCATGTTGCTAGGGTGGAAAAGACTCTACAACCTAAATTAAATACATCAATTATTTTCATAGGATAGGTTCAATCCATACTTGTCATATTTTAGATAGATATAGTTCTTCAATGGTTGATCTAAATTGGATCTACATGACAACAATTAGATGTCGACTCAAGTTCTATAAGAATTGGCATAGGTAGGGTTCGGGGCTATGGATGAGGTTGGAGACAAGATGATGTCATGAAGGGCCCCATGCCATCCAAACTAGTGTTTGCACCTACATTAACATAATACTTTCAATGTAAGCACGTGGAATATAAATAGTTGAAAGGAACTAGGGGAAAAGTGAGGAAAGAAACAAAATTTTGTATTAAAAAAATAAAAACGCAAGACACTATCCGAAGATAAAGAGTTGGGGATGCTTAGCCTTCCAGCTTCAACCCTACTGAGTTATTCTCGTATTTTCTCTTACACGGAAAAGGAATAAGAGTTATTTGGTTGAGAGTGAGAGGAATTGTTACTAAATTCCCACGAGAAGACTAAGAGTGAGAAGAAACACAAGAATTTCATCATAATCCCTCATAATAAAGCCAAACATTTCAATTCAAACACAACTATACATTTGAAGTGGCTATTAATTAATTATCTTGAAAATATATTAGGTACATAAGGAAATAATTAGGTAACATACGAGGCATAATTGATGAAAAAGGATGAGTAAAAAGGGAAATTATAGGGCTCATCATACCCCCATATTGAAAGGTTACACACCCATGTGCAAAAGATAACAAATGAATCAAAATGCGAGAATAGTCTTTAGTCTTTTATTCATAATCTGCAACTTATATTTCCCTACATGAATCCTTGAGATTATAATCGAGGAAATGTCTAGACCGCAAATCAAACTAGACGGAGCTAATTAAGTATGTACCTATGCGATTTCATTTGAATGAAGCTGAGAAAATATGCATACGAAAATAATGCCCCCACACTTTAATAGGTTTCTGTGTGAGAAGACGGCAATGCACTGACGAGTCTCTAAAAGTGCTTCTTTGTGCTGCCGAACAAAGACAAACCCGTGGAAGAGTTCTATGGAAAAGTAATTACAACTTGGTGAAGCTCGACGGTGTAGAAGAATAAGCTTTGTGCATGCGAGGAAAATGTGGTTACATTTTTGTGGTGAGAAGATGAGTGATCACAATTGGAAGATGAACGATATATAAACCTGAAACGATAATAAGTCTGGTAAGGAATTCAGAGTAAAAATATGAAGATACAACATAATATTTTCGCAAAAAAATATATCCAACATTCATTGGGAAATCATGATCAAAAGAGTTTATAATGAAAAGACGCTATCACTTAGTTTGAGTGAAAGCAAGCAAAATAGCTATGGAACCTTACGTAAAGGATTAAATTTTGAGCAATTAGATCTCGATCGTTCATCTCCATAGATCAATGGTTAAGATTGAATATTGAGGTTCAATACTTGGTGGGTCAACTCGTCCATGACAGTGCCACATCAACACCATGTGTTAGGGCATGTGTCGATGCCACATCATCTAGTGTAGAAGATGTCCACATGAAAGCCACTTCATTTGCCACATCAACACAAGAGATCTCAAAAAATAACTAAGTATCAAGACATCGCGGAGATAGTGAGCACATCGAAGGATTGAGAGTATGTGAAGAATTGAGCATGAACGCACATAACCACAATGAAATATTGGAAAATAATTAAGTACCAAGAATCAACTGATGTCTTGAGAAATGGATAAGTATGAAGATTGGATCGGTTTGAGAAATGGATAAGTATGAAGATTGGATCGGTTAGACGAACAGAGTCGACAAGAGAAGAACGAATGAAGATGTTCCATGGACTCGCACTTAGAAGATCGAAAATTGGCTAAGTACAGGAGACATGCAAACATGGTGTGGTATTTTAGAAAATAGACTAAGTTCCGAGATTGGATTGAACAAATAAATTCATAAATAAGAGAAAAATGAAGATCTATCACAGAACCACGGTAGGAGTTAAAAAATCGACTAAGTATAGGATACCCATTGAGGAATTCGATAAATCAACTAAGTGTCAAGAATCAGTCGGGCAAACAAGGCCACAAGAATCGAGGAAATGTTGCAGACTGATGACTTGTGGTGAAATATCAAGAATTGAATAAGCATCAAGATTGACTAAATGACATGATATCGTGGAGCATGGTGAACCATGAGAAATTGTCTAAGTATGAGGAGTAGATCGAATGATGCAAAGGGTGAGAGATCCGATGGCCTAGAAAGTCGCCATGTGTCCCAGATCAAACAATCCAGAGGGTGAGAGATCCGGTGACTCATGATGTTCCATAGATTGATAGTGAAATGCTTAGAAATGCATCTAAGTGTAGGTGCAAAATGAGTGTGGTGGAACACAAAAGGTGCATTCTAAAGGCCGTAGAAGTTTGAACGTAGATGCCTTGGACCTGTGAACCTGCAGTAAGAATTCAAGAAATTGTCTAAGTATGGGTAAAGGACAAATCGATGGTCGAAATAAATCCAAGATCTGATTGGATGGTGGTTGTAAGTTGAAGACTCGATGGTCTCGATATGCTAAGTAGATCAACGATTGTGATTGAATGAAGGAGAAAATCGGATGGCTATTGAGCCACAAGGAGGTGTTGCATATTTTGGTGAAAAAATAATAGATTGATGGTCAAGAATTTATTTGAGGGAAGATTGAACAACTGTTGAGCGTCATGTTTCATGCTCTGTCCAAAAAAATAGATGGCATGAAATAAAAGAAATTGAAGATTGGTTTGTAAGGAGGGTTGCAGCC